>CAFUXE010000603.1:717789-738242 GCA_903364295.1 Serranus cabrilla
TGTTCTTGCTTTTGTAAAGAATGTCTAAAATATGGAATTAATGAAAAAGCAAGTACCAGAAGTCCGATGCTTCCTATTTCCTGTCAGAGGTATGTTGAAGCTATATATAACAGTCTAAATACATGTTTTTCTTGCTTTTGTGACAAAATATCTAAAAAAATATGAAGCTAATAAAAGCTAATAAAAATAGGATACATTTCTCCTTAAACACTTTCCCTCGTTTTGGTAATGAATGTGCTATACATGAAGCAAATTTTTATGTTTTTCTTTTTTTTGTAAAGACTGTCTAAGGTTTAGTGGTAATAAAATAAAGAATAAAGAATTTTCCAGTTTCATTAAAGAGTGTTATCCATTAGCACAATTGTGGAATATGCTTCAAAAGGGTAATAAAAAAAAAGAAAGGAATTACCTTATTCATTAAATGACCAAAGCGAAAATATATATTTATATGTTTATTAATGTCATGAAAAAAATTATTGACAAGAAGCAGAACAAATCGCGTTTCCGGTACAGATCAGGTAATGACTTTTTTTTCTTGTGTATTTGTCTGTGTGTTGAAATACGAACCAATGAATGCAGCATTACTTTATTTTAAAATAAGAAGAGTTCTGTGATTGGTTGCTGGGTGTATCTATCATGATGATGACGTTGAGAGGTCAGGTCAGGTGACCGGGACTGTTTGGATGGCGCGCGCGCGGCGTTTTGAAACTTTTTGCCGGTGAGGAAGAGCTGAGAGGGGCGACGGTTTTCAGCACGGTGAGGACTAAATCTGAACCGGGAACAAGGATGAACCAACAACCCTTAAACTCTCTGTCAACACTGGCTGTCGGAACTGGAACTAACTGGTTTTTCGAGGAGAAATGGCAGAAAGAAGACAGTCACGCCAGGTAGGCAAGGGTAACTCGTTTTCCTGTGTCTATGGTAACGCAGCCGTCAAGGCTCGCAGTGTGTCGTGACTCCGCCTGAGGAGAAAATACTGAAGTCATGAATTCAGTTTTCATGTCTTTCTGTGTGATTAACTGTTGATGTTGATGTTGCTTATCCTCAAAGTGGAGAGAGTTGTCAAAGGGCAACTTCAGGATATTTAATACAATTATGAAACAGCTGCTGCATATGATGTGAACACTAAGCTTTCTTCCATATTATTCACACATGGCTAATCGTAATACAATGTTTTTATTCTTGTCCCCAATGTGTTGGGTTTATATAGTGAGTGGTAGATGACATTGGTTGTTTTTGGAAAACATTAGGCTGTTGCAGGGGCTGAGCCAGGCGTTATAAACATCCAGGGCTTAGCCAAACCTAAAATAGTGCATACAACATCAGGGGGTGTAATATGCACTATTTTTCAAGCTATTTGTATATAAAATGCCCAAAATCTGCACATCATTTTGGAAATACATGTATCTTTGTCTGAAATGATGGTAATCCTGCATATAGATAGATAGATAGATAGATAGATAGATAGATAGATAGATAGATAGATAGATAGATAGATAGATGGATAGATAGACATTGTATGCTTGTAACTTGATATTGCTGCAATCATGTGGTGTAAATCCTGTATGACAGAAAATATATTCCTCAGATTCTGATATTGGATTGTAGCATGTCAGTGTAAATCGTGTGTGATGTATGATCGAAGATATCTACAGGTGTTTAGGTTCTCCCCAGATTGTGGTCCTGGATTGTAGCCTGTCAGTGTAAATCCTGTACGATGTATGATAGAGGATATCTACAGGTGTATATATTGTCCTCTAGGTTGTATTCCTAGACTTTAGCCTATATCTGGACCTGGTCCACAGCCTGTGGTTTCATTCAATATTATAACTGTGTAAGAGTGCAGTCAAAGTCTAGGGTCCAGGTCTCAGTAAGACATCAGCTGTCAGCACTAGAGGCCTTCATCTGCTCCCTCTGGAGTCAATTTGTGCATCATTTTGTTTTCACACACAGCGAAACATACACCTAAAAATCTGAGCAACCTCTGTAGACACGTCTAGTTATTCCAAGTACTGTCATCACTTCTAAAAAACGCCCCTGGGATTGCTGTCAAAGGCAGATTAATGAATAAATGACCTGTCATATTTGTTTGTGACAGGAAGTAGTTAAAACAAGTTAAAAATCCGGTTATAAGGTTACAGTTTTAGTTAAGTTTTTGGAAATTGTATATCAGCAAATTGGTGCAAATTAATGCCAATCACTTCAAATTCTCTCTTGGCTCTTTCCCTGAAAGATAAACAGGTGATTGTGTTATTTACTTTAAGTTGCCCTGTGAGGTTTCAACAGTTATGTTCAGTGTTACTTATCTTATCTAATAAATCTACTGAATGCTTTGCCTCCCACATAAAGTATTTGCAAATCTAATTTCTTTAAAAAGTATTTTAAATTCAGAATTGTTTACATCCATGTGACCCTGCTTTTGTTGGGGCATCGCTGTAGACCTTGGTGTGTTACCACCGCCTGTAGATTAGTTGAATAGCATAGATTCACTCACTTTATTGCAGGGGTAGAGGTGCATGGAGGACGAAGAGGGCGGTATTAAATAAGCATTAAAATCATGAAATATAGTTTAAAACTTTAATATAACTTTAAAATAAACTTGTCTTAAGCAACTGGATTGACTTGAAGTTCAGTTTTACTGACTGGCAAGAATTCCCAGGCATTTTAACCTCCGTCTATGATGTCTCATATGTGAACAGTCAGAGTCACATCAAGGTGTGAATTGTTGCGAAGCAGACAGGGTCCGGACACCCCTGCCTGGGCAGTCTTTCAGCAATTCACACTCTTAACTTTGACAACTCTAAGAACAGATATCACAGAGTGTCACGAGACCTCAAGTACTACAGGTGAAGAAACCACAGGGGTTAGCAGAGGTACTGCTTCTGGGTTTCCTAAGACTGCAGTGACAGACCATTGAAGTGCAGTACCTTAAATTATACCTATGTGCAGTCCGTGAAAAAAACATTTCAACTCTCACTTCTGAAAATAAACGTCTGTTCACAAGTTTCAGTAAAATACTTCACCTACAAATTCCATCCAATCTTTTCTGACTTTGGTGCTTAAACAATTCAAATGATCCCAAATAAAATAGTTTGTATTGCAATTTTTTGGATGTACCATTCCAATTTTCCTGTAATTGGTTTTTAAAATTCTTCTTGATGGGGACCTAGCTGATGGGTGAAGGCTTTTATTCTGAAATAATCCTGCTATGGTGACGCTGCATACAACATAATTAATTTAATGGGAAATATGTCAGGGTTCTGTGTTCTTTACAAATTAACATTGTTCTCTTATCACCATGTGTGTTTTAATGCAGAAGCAGATCCAGATAAAGCTTGTTTCTTGTACATTTCATGTTTTTGTCTGTTTTTCTGTGCATACTGGGACCTCCTGACCTTTTCCTGAAAAGAGACATAAGGTAGATCTTGACGTTATTCTTGAAACCAAAGCTAAGACCTACAGAGGTAATACTGTGGCGTGCCATGGCTTATCAGCGGGGCTCAGCGCTGAAAGTAACAGAGGCTTCGTCTGCCTTCAGAGTTGTCAACCTTTGTCACATCTCCTGCTGCCGTTTCTCACCACACACTCCTTATTCTTTATGCTTGGGCTCAGCAGGAACTGGGGTTTGTGATCTCTTATGTGAGGCTGGAGGTCTCTCCCCCTGCAATGCTCTGCACACACTGCTGCAGGGCTGCCATGTTGCACTGAAGACACCGTAGGATGCAGGAGGGCCTGTGAGGCGCCACTCCTGAGGAGAGGAAAGTGATGTGAAAATCAGGTGTTGACGAAAGGTGTCAGGGGCAATCACTGTTGTTTGGGAGCACACAAGCTGATGCCCATGCAGAAATATGGAGGCTAAACGTCACATGTCATAAGATGCAGCTCACTGTTATATATATCGTTAGTTTATATTCCTCTGGCAAGTTACTGTGAGTCCAGTAAACGTTTGACAACAGGGCTTTTTTTTAGAGAGGCGCGCTGTGCTTTGCAGTATGATGAGGGCACTGGCCTGGTGTTCGAACAAGAGAGCAACAGATAACGCCCCCGTCCCCAAACTAACTATCAAATGATTAATCACAACAGCAAAAGAAAATACAATAGTGCATCGTGTCTCATTAACCGAGGAATGCCCCATCATAATGAGTAATTAATGCAAACAGCAGCCAGCACTGATTGGCTGCCCACTAAGCCTCCATGCATCACAGCGGCTTGCAGCAAACATTTGGATGTAATGACTCAAACTCATCACCCGTCTTGATGTATTTTCTGACAGCAGCGAGTGTAGTCTCCCTGAGCAGTTTGATATCTGTCTGTGTAGCGCCTGACAACACAGTCCTTCACCCGGGCTGTTTCCAGTAGGGCTGATGGTATGGAAACACGTCATATTTCAACACAAAGGGATGAGAACACTGGCAGGGCAATAACAGGATACAAGCCGTTTTGCTGATGTTGTGGAAAAACAGAGAAGCTGCAGTTTTATTATTAGATTTGTCTGTAATCCTGTTTAAATTGATAGTTAAGGGATGTTCTATGTCACACCAATGTGTGGAGTAGGTTTTTTTCGCTGTTTGTCCTTTGCAATGCTTATTAGTCAGAGAAAGTGTTGCCTTTTTTATATCACCATATTATCACCAAGGTAGATAATGGACACTTAATTATCATATCCAGACACTTGGTGCTTCATTTATATCCATTTACAGTTGTGATTTTGGCCACCTGATGAATGCATGGAAAACATCAACTCTCCTTTTAGCTCTGTTTTGGTCTCCACCAGCTCTCAAGAAAAGCATCTTAATTTCATCTTCCCATATGTTTCTGTTGTTTCACTGTTTTCACTAGCTGGTTGAGCAGACTGTTGTTAAAACGTGTCCTGCAGAGTTTTTCTCGTTATATTTAAAGTCAGTATTCAATTAATTTCCTTTCTTATAACTCCAATCTCAAGTTTTATCAATCCAGCATTGTTCACCTGCTCGTGGTCTTCCTCTTACCTGCCTTAGTTAGTGCACAGCTGCATGTCTTAGACTGATAAACCTCCTTGATTAGTGAAATAGTGGGATTCCATTGGCAGGAGATGTGTGTCGAGCTTGCTCAGGACAAACAAAACAGTGACTCCATCAGAAAAACAGCTCCATGGAGCTACGTGAGAAGAAGAGAAGACATCAACAGGGGACCAGCAATACAGAATATTGATAAGTGCAGCTTTAAAGACCACCAGGCCACTCTACAACACTGGGCCTCAAGATTAGGCCATTAAACAATGCATGACCCACCTTACTCAGAGTTGTTTTTTAATGCTGCCACTTATCTCACAAATTGAAAATAAATCAAATTACCAAACCCCACTGGCATTTCTGTGAGATTTTAGGTGGTGTCAGTGAGGGGCCTGGCAGCTCTGCCTTCACATGCATGCATGCATTCGAGATGGTTTCAAAGATATATTTAATTTAGGAATTTTAAATTATTATGGTCCAGGCTGTTCTGCTGTCTGGCCCTCATGTATTTGGCATTTGTCTCCTCTTCTTTCCCTCCTTCTTCCTCCTGCTGCTGCTGAAAATTCCCTTCCTGCACACCTCCTCCATAGGTTTATTTTAGCCTCGTCTGATATCCCTTATTTCTCTGCAGATCGTCATGATCACTATGTACTTTATGAGGGATTGTGCTGTGTGGATCAGGGACAAGGGTTAACGACACTTTGTTCTGAGCAGTTCTTCTGATGGATGTTGTGATTCTTATTTGTCCTTTTTCATTTTCCTTATTCTTCTTCTTCTGATGCAAAATGCCAGGCCGCGACTCGCTGCTGCGCTGCAGTGATAATTATTGTAATTTACTTTTTAATTAGGATGCCAAATGTTACATGTATTGATTTTAACACTTTGAGACCAACTTAGAACAATCTTGTCTCTTAAGGGGGCCGAGGAGCTTTAGAGGGAGAGAAAATAACAGTAAGTGCCAAATAAAAGTGGCGAACAGCATCTGAAAGCTGGGAACCTGAAGATTGAACTGAAATGCAGCTCAGCATGGTGTTTGGAGTTTTCCAAAATCTGTAGTTGGTGCTTTGAATCAAGAGTGTAAACAGGCTTAGAAGTGGAAGATGTAAGTATATGGTGGCCATTTACATGTTCAGTTATGTCTCATAAGCTAGTTTTGCCATTGATACCATTAATTACATTTAGTGCTAAAATCAGCCCTTTTTGATGACTCAGAAATCCATCAAAAATACTACATTGAGACACTAACATAGATTTTTTTTTAGAGATTTTGCAAGAAAAGCATTTTTGCAATTGGATGGCGAGCACCAATGTTCATTGAATCCACATGAGTCACAGCTTTCCAGTAATACCCAATTTATGCCAATAAATAATAATTCCAAATTGGTTTAGCGACTACAGTATGCATGAATATGCAAAAACACAATTTTTTAGAATAGGTGAAATCATGTTATTTATACCACATGCAAAAAGCTGCATGGATTTACCCAAAACTGCATGAAATTAGCGTAAAGTGGGGAAGGAGGAGACAAATTTTCCATTCAGATATTTTGAGGTTTGTGGTCAGGAACCCCTTCTTAGAACGCCCATGCAAGTTTATCCTCTCCCCAAAATGTAGCCTCATTTTGGAGCATTGTTTAGGCTTCTTCCTGACAAGCATAACATCAGACCAATGCCTTACATCTTCCTGTTTCATATGATATCAGTAGTTTAATTTGAGCTTCTAAACACTACAGTGTATTAAAGACAGAAATGTCAGCCCAGATCACTCACAAAGGGTTAACGGAGAAGTTTGCTCCAATGAGGTAAACCTGAGTTACTTGTATTTGTTTTTGAGTGACAGGAAATAATGACAAAACTACAGCAACTCAAACTTTATTTATACAGCACCAACATAACAAGCCCTTGGTGGCCTTACTAGTGATGATCTGCAACATTCAACGCTTCATTCCTCACAATCCCTCTGGAATCCATTATGTTGGCTCCCATTGTTCTGTCAAGTTTGCAGGTACAGAATTGAAAGGCTTCTTGCCCAGGCTAACAATAGAAAACACAGAAAAAGTCATTCATTTGCTGCTCTATCTGCAGGTGAGGATTTCTGACTGCTGAGCTTCAGAGGAATATTGATTTGTTGTTGACAGGGGCTGCTAATCAGGAGCTGTTTACCAATGACCGCCAAGATTTAGACTAAAAAATACACACAGAATACTCACTTAGACTTGCTTAGGAAAATAAATGTCCCAAATTGTTTTAATAATAACACGGCTTATAGTTCTGCAATGTTCCAATCAACAAACGCAATAACAAATCAGCTCTGGCTTATCAGACATCACCTAATCATGGCTAATCACCAGGCAGATTTAACCACCCTGATTCCCCTGCGGCAGACGGTGTGTCATTGTACCAGTTAAGCTAATCTTCCCTCCTATCGCACCTTTTCATGCTGAATAGAGATGTTTAATTTCCCTTGCTGTTGTAGAAGATTAATTGCACATTAGTCTCATTTTATTTGAATTAAAACACATCTTTCTAAGTCTCCACAGCAGACGAGTTGTGTTTGAGCAGTGAACTGGCCGCTGCCTGACAATATGGGCGGGATAACTGTTGGAACAGAATAATACTCTTTGCATAAACAAACGAGGCAGCAAAATAAACAGAAAAAGCGATGAACAAAGAAGAGGGCACATTTGTTCAGACGTTGGAATAATCTGAGCGTCTGGTTCTGTGTGATATGTGGTGATCCAAGAGACTAGCATATTTGTTTGTGTTTGTCGTCTCATTTGCATGGAAATATGTGTGTTTTTCTCCCTAAAGAACATCTGAGGACATCATTAAATGTTGAAAGGCATAAACATAAATTAAACATTACCGTTTCATGTTGCCTCAGTTTGTAAACTTTCTGAGAGATTTCTTATCATAGCGCCACATCTTAATTACACCCATGTACAAGCCACTCGGGTATGTCTTTCTCCACGAGGACTGAGCAGAGAGGATGGAAGTGAAAGTCACTGAAATGTTTGCCAACACTCGATTTGCATTATGTGTGCACTGGAAATGGAAAATAGCATGCAACCGAATGGAATACAATTATCAAGCGGCTTGATGACTTATTTATTGCTGATGGAGAGAAAAAATCAAAAATCATCCTTGAATGCTCCTTCACTGTTCTGTTAGGATGCTCGCCCCATTCTAGGACATATTTAGAGTAAAGTGCTTCTTTTTTCTTTTTGTCTTTAGTCACTTCACTTTCCTCAGCAAGTTCAGTACATTCCTCATAATGACTTTCAAAAACTACTTTTAAAGAAAGCAGTTTGTTGAAAATGAAACTTAATGGTTCTGTTCCAGACAGCCTGATCTCACAAAATTACTTTAAATGACCACAATTTCTTAGCACTGAATTTAATGCTTATGTAAAGTCATTGGGATCCTTTTACATGCTGGGCACACAGATTCCCTGGTTGAACAACATCACTGTGTGAGGTAGCAGTAATGCTTTATGGTGAGGCAGAATTTAAAGCACAGAAGTAGGTGGAAGGGAAGGTGGGTGGGTCGAACAAACGGCGGACTTTTGCGAGCAGAGTGTACGGTTACGTTGTGACCTTGTTCTCTGAGTGAAGAGACGATGGGGAACGTACGGTTACGTTGTAACCTTGTTCTCTGAGTGAAGTGACTTTCTCTCCACTCCGTTACATACCACAACAAAATAAACAACATTTGACGTAACTTATCCTTTGTCTATAAATTCTGCACCTTACGGTTTGTCAATCACATTTTTTTGACATATCTTTCGTGGGTCACATCACCCTCGTAACTACTTCACTTCTGGTATTCACGTACATTTATTTACTGTTTAAAACTCTTTTAGAACGCGTTAATAGTACATTTCTCCCCTAAACCTAAGTCAGTGGTTTTGTAGCATGCATTCACAAATCCTGCAGCCTTTTTAACAGCTGCAAACTGACGTGTATGTATAATGATGTGTGTGCTATTTTTAGAACACACAGTTTTCACACATTAGGTGCCACCAACACAGAATTCGGTGTTTAGAAGTCATGGTTGTTTGAGATCAGGCTGGTTCCAGAATATGGGTGTTGCATAATACCAGTATTGGGAATAACTGTGATATTTAAAAAATGAAATACTGTTATTTTAAAAATACACATGTGGTAATATCTAAAATCATTTCGCTGAGTTTCATTTCCCCATTTGTTTATTCATTTATCTGGTTTGCTTTTTAGTGTCCATTCAGTGTAATTCTTCTTTTTATACACAGAATGATTACAAACTTCCTCTCTCCACCTCCACACTTGAGTATTTTGGGTATAATTCACTTTATTTCTTTCCTTTTGTCAGATGAACTTTCCTAGTATTTTTATTTTTTCAAAGTTTCTCATGATAATAATGTGTACATGGCCCCTCAGGCTCCGGAGCACCCAACAGAGCGGCGTCTATGGCCCACTCCATATGTCTAGATAATAATGGTAAAGCAATTTAAACGATTCAGTATTGTTGCGTACTCAATATTTCTATTTTTACTGGTGTTTATCAAACACAATTTTCCATAAACCAATGCAGACTTAATGTCAGCAGCTCAACAAAAGACCAGGTCAATGTCGGGCCACTTTTTATAATAACAGCAGTATGGAGAGTGTGGAGCGTATAGATGTTTTCAGGCAGAAAGGCAGTAAAATGACTTTAGAATAGGGCTTTGTGAGTGCTGTAGATATGCCATCCCTGTTGGTGAATTTTTATTGTAGCTGCAGTTTTTTTGCATGCTGACTGATGAATAATAGTTGTTTTGCTTTGTTTAAATCTCAGAGGTTTTAACATCTAATAGTGAGTGCTGCAGTGACTGTAATGTAATTTGTCGAACATCGTGTCTACACAGGAGGCGTAGTGTGGGCAGCACGTTACCAAAGCAGCAGCCTCGGTGCTCTGTGTGCTTCTGCACAGGATGCGTTCAGGCACAATATTGAGCTGGAGATCACCAGTGTTTTGGCAAAGCTCAAAGCCCAGTACAAAATGAGGATGTACTTATGAGCAGAAAATGGATGAAAATAGACACGAGCATAGGAAAGAAATGTCTCTGGGTCTCTATTTTACATCTGTGGCCACAGGTAAACAGGCTCATGTTAGAGGCCCAAAATAAGGTTTAATCCCAACCTTTTTTCACCAGGTTTGTCACAACATAAACATGGGATTTGAATCTATATCAAAGCATTATGAAGCCCATAGTTTAGGTGTAATAACAGTACATCATATTGATGTAGAGGTGAAGAGATAAATTATACCAGTTGAAGCCTATGAAATGCCAGAAATCCTTTTAATTTTAATGCTTCCCATTATTTAGATAGCAGAGTCACTCATCCTCTGAGACAAACAATATGAATTTGACCTGAGGGTACGCTGTGTAAAAGCATTGAAAAAAAAATCTTTTTCACTTCAGTTTAGCTCGAGGACATCTGGCGCAGTTACCGCGGTGGCGATCCAACCTGTGAAGTTCTGGTTACAGGATAATTGCAGAAAATATTGTGTCCCTGAGTGGCTCTGAGGACCTGCAGGGCTCCTTGAGGCGGTTCCAGGAAGTTCAAAGAATAGTTCAATTTCACTTATTGTTAGAAGAAACCATTACTGGGGAGAGAGTATAAATGACTAAAAAATTCACAGCTGGAGTTCTGGAGGACAAATTTTATTCATATTATCAAATGAGGTTCTGCTTTTGCCATTTGAATGAGAAACTGTGGAAACCACCAAGGTGCCTAATAAGATTTCCATCAGCAGAGCAGTCACCAGCAAAAGAAAGTTGGCGTTTTTACTTTTCTGCAAAGCACAGATATGTTGATGTGAAGTGTTTTATTGTCCAGTGATGAAGCAATGTGATGTTAAAAGGCATGTAGGTCCCCCATCAGACAGGTTTAAGGGGAGGTGGATGGCACCAACCAAGCTAGAACTTTAAACCAAGAGATCAGGGTTCTCATTTCCAAGGTATGACAGGTATTGTTCTTTTTACCTAACCTTAATTAAGTATTTTTGTTGCCTAACCTTAACGAAAGTGTTTGTAATGTTTCTAAAAGAGCAGCCCTCTCGTGTCACAATGCTAACGGGCTGCATCGTTGCAGAAACATTCACATTCAACATATCTCTGGTTCAGAAATGTGGACATTCGTCATATCTGTGGTTTGCAGAAACGTAAAATGCCAACATTTATTTTGGCTTGCCATCAAACTCTTTATCCACTTACACCACATCTGACTTTTGTCGCATGTATACTCTGTTAAAAGCCATATTTATGATAATTTACCATCAGAGCATTCCTCATCCACTTGTGCTCTTTGTTTACACTGCTTTGAAGTTTAATACTGAAAACACTTTCATCAGAGCGAGAGAAAAACCCCATGTCTTTCAAGTGTAAATTTGAAATGGGCCAGGTGGTAATTTATTAGTTTAGAAAATCTCAGACAAAAAGGGAAGGCGGGCTTCCACATCAGCGGTGGAGTCAGTGTTAATTTCTGCTTGTGCTCCATTGTTTACGTACCTTCCTCAGATGGTGCTGCAAAATGAGGAATCACCTCTAATCCATGTGTTGAAATATTACCATAAAAAATCCTTTGGGACATAACATGAAATCCAATTTCTTGTGTATGGCTCATTTGAATATAAATCAAAAGAAGGCATGTTGATATCTCCCTCTTATGCATCATCCATTGTGCTGTAGCAGTTGTCCAACCAAAATTCAACGAATCAATTTATTTCCCTAATGAGAATATACGATGACAAATATAACAATGTGCAACCCACAACTGCCACTATTTGTCAGTCAAAGCATTTGCAGAAACCCCTCGAAAATGCAAACCAAATGCACCTCGCAAATTAACTATAATTTCCCTCCTGAAAATGTCAGGCAGGTTCAGTGTCAGCGTGGGGACAGAGAGGGCTGAGGCACAGATAGAGTATGACACTAACTCTGCAGCTCACAGTGTTCCTTCCACAGAGCTGTCCTGCCTATTAGCCACATGTCTGCTGGAGTCCTGACATTGTGAAGACTTGACAGGCTTGCTGCAGAACTTCAAATTAACTTAATTTGGGTTTGGATGTCATCCTCAACAAAGCCGCCTTGGTTTTTCTTAGTCCTAACCTCTGACTGCTACTTCCTCTTGATGCCCGCTCGGTCCAGGGACATAGCGTTTCTCCGAGCCTGGGAGGACTGCAGGCTTTAATGAGGGAGAGGATCGGCCAGAGCAGTGGCTTTTTAATTAGCAGCAAGGCCACTTTCCTGCTCAGTGGTCTCTCCATTTCCATAGCAAGAAATTATTTACGGATGCTTTTGCTCTCTCGTGTTAGGCTGCCCATTACTGTTTGGATGGCACAAATGATGGGGCGTGGTAATTGGCATGGTGCAAAATTACCACAGAGGTCCAGAGTAATGGTGTGTTTGAGTGCCATTTTGTGCCGCTACAGTCCTTCCTTTTTTAACACGGAGAGAGATAAAAGAAGATATATTGCACAATAAGTGTATTCATACTTAGGCTCAGTTTATAATGTCAGCAGGGAGTAACCATTTTAAAGGCACAGCAAGAAAGAACACAAATCTTCATTTTGTTCACTTAAGGAAAAAGCTCCCCATGAATACATTGGTGCCCTGCACTCATTCTGAAAGTTTTACCTTGCTAGCTTCATCTGATTTACTGTTTGGGTTCTTTGTTTCTGAGATCAGCCCCTCTGTGGGCTGTTAATAAGAGACTTTTCTATATGTTCCACTGCCAGCATCAAGGGACCAAACCACTTGAGCCCCTCAGCATCTACTGGATGGAAAGTGACATTCCCTGTGTACAAAAACAGTTGTGTGCAGGGACCAATTACACCCAGGAGTCACGAGTCCTTCTTTGACATTCACACACAAACATATGCATCATGAATACTTAACATAACTATAAAAATAGATTATTCCACACATTTTTGCATAAAGAGAACAATCTTAAGCAAGAAAAAAGTCTATAGCTTCAGGTGAACTGCTTTACAATTTCAATCCAAAGGCATTCTTTGGTTTGTACCGGAGGGGTATATATCCTCAAGTCTAAATACGCCAGAATGCTCACAGAGAGCGACCCCACCCTTGGGACCGGGTTTCTTTGAACATTTTTACATAATGGAGCTCGTATTGATTTTTGTTTTGAACTAGAGGGAAGAGTTTGAATAGGAAGTGCTAATATTTTAATCCTGCAGTCCCCAGACGGAGAGATACTCGGCAAAGAGAAAAACACAAACAAACAAGATTTGGTTTCTTTTGTAAGAAAAAAAAAAAAGGAGCAGGAAAGTTTTTCATAAAAAATAGCAGATGGTACAGTACATATACAACTCTACTGAGGAAGCTTATCCCCACCTGTCACCCTATTTGGATGCTGCTTCACCTTCTAGGAGGTTATCAGCCCTTTCAGTGGGCTGCTATAATAACGTGTGTTGTTGATGGCGCCTTCTAGCCGCTGTAGTAATTATGAACAAAGGGGGAAGCAAGGAAACTTAGATTAAAGCAGAAAAAGTTGCTTTAAAAGGAGGGGAAAACAGGAGATTCGTGTCCCATGTGAAAACAAAAGACAGTGAAGTTATTCACTTAATAAGCTCCACGCATCAAGTTTTTCATGACCAACATAACAACTTGTAGTACGATATTAAAGTGCATTTATTTAATTTTTTAAGACTGGTCTCCCCTAAATGACAAACGGTAAAGGTCATTTGTACAGGCAGCGGTTCTCACGTCATTCTCATAACAACTTAAATAAGGGGGAGAATAAAGCGCATTTATTTTACTTTTTAAACTATGTTTTATATCGTCTAACCAGGTTTTTCTTGCCCTTACTTTAAAGAAGTAGTATAAACCTAACAAAGCCCTTTAGTTTTCAGTGAGCTCTTGAATGGGCTGATAACAACCTACTGCACCTACTAGAAGTTAGCCTCTACTTGCCCATTTTATCCGAATGTTAACCGCTTATAACGCCCAATCAATCATGTGATAACTTTTGAAAGTGGTGCACCTGTTCAGCTGCCTTGCATAGAGTAGAGTAATTCTCTTGCACTTTATCCTGGAAGTGCACGCTCGCTCTGTCTAAGTCTTAATAGCTTGTTCTTGACTCTGACATGCTGCTGACAAGTGATCAATTGCTCCACTTAGAGAAGTTTATGGAAAAGTCTGCCAAACAAATCACCTTCTTGTGATAAAACAGAAATTGACTGGAAGTTTGCAAACATGGACTCTTATTGATTTTCACATGAAGAGTGAATTATTTCTCCCGCGTGTCTTGCGGAGTCTGAAATTTGATATGAAGTCATTTTACTTTCTGCTCTCTTAATTCATACAAGCAGCCAGAAACCCCTTTCTTATACGGAGAGCGATACCCTTTGCCACAGGCCACTCAAACAGTAATGCGTTCCTTTAGATTAGCCTGTCAGGTACAATGTAATTGACTGGGGAGATTAAAAAGAAGATATCACAGTGCATTATTGATTCGCATGTGAAGAGGGTCACATGTACCACAGTTTATCAGCGCCTCGGCAGACAGCCTGGGAATGGGAGACTTTTTATAAAACCCTCTGGGGACACGGGGGAAGGATTAAAGGGTTGCACACAGTCAATTGTTTTCAAGTTTGAGACTATGGCCTATTCCTATTCTCATACCTGATCCTATATTGAAAAAAGGATGTTGAACATAATACAGCAGACACTTCTCAACATAAATTACAGCCGAGTGGAGAAGATGCAGGCAGAGGTGACCTCGGATTTACATAAGAGGGCTTGTGGGTGGAAGGTTACCGGCTTGAATCCTGAAACTACCTATTATGATGTCACTCGGAAAGCCACTCAGAGGAAACTCTACATCCATGATAGCAGCTCTGTTGGACTGTACTGAGGCACATAAGTGCTTTGGGCTAAAAGCTAATGACATGCTCACAGTGATATTAGCAGGATGCTGTAACCAGTTGCATAAAACCACTTGGGCAAAGGTTGCCCTTCGATTTTTATCTAAAAATGCCTTGGAAAGAAATGATATCATTTATTATTAGAAGATTTTAAGGGACCTATACCAGTTCATTGAAATAATCTGCAGGAACATAAGCCAACAGCTAAATTCATAGTCTTTCTGTATGGACGCTCCTCCTGCAGCAAACATTCTCATAATAACTTTTCACACTAATATTTTCCTATGTCTTCATTACTTAATCTACATTTCATATGAGAGCAAGATTTGTCTCATTGATTTTGTCAGTAATTCTTGCCACATCTTCTGCTTGTGTGTATTTGATGTGGCGAAGCTAAATTTACTCTGGATTGGGCTGTGTGTCAGAAAGTGTCTGCATTGCAGACTGTGATGCTGTAACGTCCTGTTTCAGTTGCTGTAGTTCTCTCAGTTGAATGATATAATGTAGGAGTGGAGTGTTGAATGACTTGCTACCCTCTGTCTTTACTTTCAGAGTTTGCACAACTGACTTGAGTAGAGTTCATTGAGTTCATTTTGGATATGCTAGTTAACACCATGGAGTGAATATAAATAATGGACATAGTCACCATGACGTTGGTTTGTGTTTGTCTGCCCGTTTGAAGCATCAAGTTCGGCGTTATGGCTGTCGCCATCTTTGTTTTTTGAAACCGGGAGAGACCATATTTGGACTGGGATGGCGCAAGGACGGGTGTATCTAAGAAAAAACTCTTAACTCTAAAACAAAATGTACGTTAATCACCCGAAACATTAAACCTCTGACTCCTTGGAGTGTCTTTTAGTACTGAATTTCAAGGCAATCCATCCAACAGTTGTTGAGACATTTCACTAAGGAATAAAAAAAAGTCAACTTCTCTGTGGCACTAGTGTTAAAGCGAGGAGATCACCAAAATCATTAGGCTTTATTAATGCAGTTTCATGGCAATCTGTTCAGCAATTGTTGAGATATTTCAGCCTGGACAACTTCTTCTTCATGGCAATAGAGGTAAAGTGTGGGATGGCTTCATGAATGTTCTTACTTTTAAGATTCAGCAATCTGTTTTGTAACATTTGAGATATTTCAGGCTGGACCAAATGATTGACCGATTAAAGATGCAGTCCCTAGAGCTAGCATGGCTAAAACCGCACACCATTAGATCTTATAATGTTAGATATCATCAGTCTGTGATCATCAGTGTTATTTTTGGAGGAATCGCTTCAGTCCATTGCCCACTCTATCTGAACCTGTTAAGCACTTCTCTTCCAGTTAGCCTCCACTTTCTCCACATTTCCCAAAATACCCTTCAACAAATCTCAGATATGTGGTGTCAAGTTGTGTTTGCAGTGCAGGGACAGATTTTTTCTTCTCGTAAACAGCACACAAGAGTCACTCAGAAAGCATGTTGTGTGCTTGTAATGCCTATCGAGGCTCCTTTTAGTGGGAAATGGTGCTGCGACATGCTCCTGTGATGGCTTTGTCCTTGTAAGATGATTGAATGTCATTGCAAAAAGGTGGATTCTTACAAACCTGATGTTTATCTTACAATTTTCTGCTATTACCCTGCTTTTACTGGCTGGAAATAGCTGTTATCTTTATTGCATGTGATCAAATAATACACCACAAAATGAAATGCACATTACCAGTATCCGTTTTGGTGTGCTGAAATGTGTTTTTTTCTGCTGGACCTGGTGCCCATTGGCTGACAGTTGAAGGCTTTGGCCGCACCGGGCATCACTCAGGTGTGAGAGCAGAGCTTGAGGAGCTGAAAAAACAGCGTGCAGCATGCTGAGAGAGCCCTTCCCTGGATAAATAGAGGCTCTGAAATGTGTGAGAAAGGTCACACACATCTCAGGGGAGAGCAAAGGAGTGTTTCATTCATATTTTCTATGTTCTCTGAAGGTCATGGATGAATGCACATAGGAGCAGGGTAAAGGTGAAGCTCGTATAAATAGCCGATGTGAAAAGGTGCAAAACATGACCGTGTCAGAATCCTATGCTACTATAGCGAGAATAATTACTGTGACCCAGCTTCAGGTGTTGGCTGAGGCATTTGAAGAATGATAAAGGCATTCCCGCAGAATGTGCACAAAAAAAATAAAAATAAAAAGAGTGTTTTTATTTTACACTTCTCTCTCATTTTAACTGTCACATCTTTTTTGTCCCTCATTCACTCCAGCAGCCCTGCTCACTCCAGCTGGTTTCCAACAAAAACTGGCAGAAAGAAAACTCATGTGGCTGTCACCGAGCGATAAATGTGTCTTTGGAAAAGGTCACACTGGTTGTTTTTTTAAGCATCAGCCCCCCTTTGACAGTACCTGGCTCTTTCAAAGGCTCCTTTTAAATCCTGTTAGGAGAAAGTTAGAGCGAGGTTTGATGCTGACGGTATGTGACAGCTTTACTCAGCATCTAGACGGAGGAGATAACCCCATTTGTCTGCTTTTACTGTACATGCATAATTTACTTTCTTGTAAATCATTAGCCTTTTCTTATGGCAGCAGGAACCTTTCTACAGTGACGACAATGTTTCTAAAGTAGAACAAAGTGTAAAGAATGATTGCTGCCATGCCTGTGCATCATCCTGCAGCAGAAAGATAATCACACAGTACAGGGCAGAGAGTTGTTCTGTACATCGTGTTTTCATTGTAATATATGTTGTCCGTATCCACAAATAGAGCAAAGTGACCTCAAAAGCGCTTAAACTTAGCATTATTTTCTCTCTCCCACTGGTCTCAGAGCTCTAATTGTACCTTCAATGTCCAACGATATCTGCAAAAGACCTGTGCAGATGTCTGCATGCAGCCAAGAAGTTAAGATCATTTACAGTCAGTTATGATTATAGAAGAAGCAGATCTACCCAGCTCCTCTATTTCACAAATATTAGTTGCACTTTTTGTCATTAACGCTGTACAAGGATGATATTGGACAACGATGCGATATTTTCCTGCTGTGGTACCGCTTTGATTTGGTTCGATTCATGGGGCAATGTGAGACAATATAAATCAACACAACCTGTTAATAACTTTTATATCAACTCACAAAAATACAACTTAAATATAATGTAACTATTTTATTTTTGAGCTTTTGCAGATATTTAAATGAAAAACAATCCATTACTTTTTTAATACAAATAATTACAATAGACTTTTCACTATAAAGTGCCACATTGCATTTTCTGCATATATTTATGATTATGCTGATGCAACATCCTTATTCCCCTTTGGGCATCAATAGAAGTTTATCTTATATACACTTTAAATACAATAAATAGATTAAAGGGAATAAAAGAGCTTTTCTTCTGCACCACCGACTGCATAAATATACAATAACACATGTAGGAGCCTTGGTGTTCCACCTGAAACCACTTGTGTAATTTGAGTAAATGATGCAACAAACATACTTATTTGAACCCAAATCATGATCATTTCCAAACCCTGTGACTGTTTCACAACATGGCGTCTGTAAAATATTTTTCTCATGAAACCTTATTGGGAAAGTAGTTTCATTGTGTTGGAATGGAAATTCTATGCAGTGTTGGAGACGGACAACAATAATGCTGCCATGGGCAATTTAAAATCAACAATTAACCTCACACCTACATGGCTTTGGCCTGTGGGGACAAGTTGGAGAACCCACTGCCTCCCACTAAATCAATAAGTTTAGCTGTGGTTGAAATCAGCATCGTTGATGATGTGGCGCTGCAGGGGACAGAGAGGACCAGGTCATTCAGAAGTTTTCCTATTGATGCATGTTTCACTGTGAACAGGGATCTTTATGACCTGAAAGTGTGGACGTTGTCTCATATAACTTGGGCGCAACTTCTGTTTCATTTCCCCTGCAAGTTATCATCACACAGCCGAGGCTTCAATCCAAACTCTGCACAAATATCAGCAAGGTCCTCGGCTAATTAAATCTGTAATCGCTTTGTACTTTAAAAACACAAAAGGAGGGGTGGTGTGAGGGGTGGCTGCTGGTCTAAATGAGGGCCAGTGGACTGTTATTTAATAAAGACAGCTAATTGGGTCAGAGATCTTTATCTTGGTAGAGCAATAAGAAGGGTTACTGCAGACCTGCAAGATCAAAGTTTTCCTGAAGGAAGTCTGGAGAACAATGAAGAGAGAGAGAGATAAAAGGAGGTTAGAGAGAACAACATGATAGTGTTGTCAAGGGTACTGCACACATGTTTTATTTTGTCCGCGGGGTTTGAGTCAGTGGTTATGATAGGGGAAGGTAATGGGATTCAGGAGAGATCCGGACTGGGAGTGCATCCTAATGGAGCAGCAGAGCAGCAGACACCATGAACCCTTCATGTATTTGGAGGGCTCATCCTGCCCTCTAGTGGAGAGCTCGGTGAACTACATTTCTGCACAATTCTCATCTTTCTCTCACACAACATCCCTCTCCAGCTTCTGCTGTTTATTGTTGAGGGTTTGCATTAATTCATCCTTCAAAATTTGAACATTTTAAGCATTTTAAATATCATTTTACTTGTTAATTAACTGGTTTTCTTCTCCAGCTGTGTTTGTATGAACACCATGTACTCCAAATCACTAAAAATGAAAAAACGCCAAGGTCACATTCCACTGTATGGCCTTTTTAATTAATATGTAGTTCATTTAGAGCGGGAATAAAAGCTCTGTGCTCTTTTATGAAATGCATTTTCTGCATATATTAGTTCTTATGCTGATGCAACAACCATATTCCCCTTTGGGCATCAATAACGCTTTATTTTATCTTATCCTATATACACTTTAAATAAAATAAACAGAATAGAAGTAATAAAGGAGCTCTGTATCACTGCCTGTATTAATATACAATAATACATCTAGTGGACTACAGTCAGTTCCCTTACAGATCTCACCTGATTACTCTTAAGTCTATTATCTGATTCTAACCCACCATAACACAGTCCATCATGCAAGAAAAAGGTTTCCTCTCTTCATTGTGTGTGTCTGATTTATTTGAATTGCAACCAAACGTGTGCTGCAGTCTCTCAGCTGTTCTTCTAACCAGAGCTGGTTTTTCCACTGTGGTCTCCAGTGGACTGACTGCAGTTTACTACAGTTTTTACTCTTGCAATAACATAAGTTTGGCAACAGCACATAAGTAACTGTTTAAATCAAGTAAACTGTGTTTTAATTCACAGAAAAACTTTCTTTTATGTGTGGTTTAGTTCAATTTTTAGAGTTTTAAGCAGAGAGAGGACACTTTTGGAAAGTGGACATTTCAGTCAGTTCTCTCTTTTTCAAAAGTCTGTTTACATGGTTAAGACTTTATTTTAAGGTTCAGGTTAATGTTATGTTTAGGTTAGGTTAATGGTTGGTTAATGGTCCACTAACCATCATATCAAGTTCAAGTTCACAGTTCAAGTCAAGTCGCATTTCTTTTATTTGACAGAAAATCCATCTTTGCATCTGATATTTAGTTTAATTTTAAGAGTTTTTAGCATACTTTAATGAATTATCAGGATAATATCATGAACTGCAATTATTTATTGTG
>CAFUXE010000603.1:738558-758179 GCA_903364295.1 Serranus cabrilla
CCTGCATGTGATTTGTTGATTTTACACACATCACGTTACAGCCGAGTGCCACAGCAGTTCTGCTGTTCTGTCTATTACACCATTTTGCTTTTTCCTTTCCTGTTTTCATCCTCTGCACGTTGTCACTGCTGATTGCAAATATTGTCGTTTTTGCTTTGTTTAGTCACCAAACTTGTCCTCTTGTCAGAAGTCACCTTTCTTTATCATGTTTTGTCATTCTGCTCATTTCAGTGATTGTTGTGTTTTTCTCTCTCCACCCTCGCAGACAGCCGCTGGGAACATAACAGCAGGGTTTCTTTCAAACAAATGTTAAAGCAGCTCGTTTTCACCTTGAGCAAGACAGGGAAAAACTAATATCTGAAATCAGCAGCTGAACTGTGGGTTTGGAGTGAAAACCTGCATCTCGTGGATAAAAAAGACGGCTATAAATCAGTGCGCCTTAAAAATATGTGATATTTCATTAATATTTCAGCTGCTGATTCGAATGGCTGATGTAGCTACACGTCATGCCATTTGATCTGCAGCTAAAACATTTTTATTTATAACGAAGGTTATAATTCCATGAAACCATTTTACTCTTCTTGCCCTTTGGTGGGATCGGATGTTTTCTTGGCACCAGAGCAGCCGGAGAGGTGAGGAGGTGGACATTTGATTAGCTGGAGGTGCCAGGGGGAGTTTTAGGGTGTCCAGGGTGATGGAGGTCCCCAATTATTTTCCTGGCTGCATGGAGAAGAGGAGGTCATGACCCGTGGCCCTCACAGCAGATTGAGTGATGTGCTGCAGTTCGTCCTTGTCCTGGACGGATGCAGCTCCAAACCTGGCAATTGTGGATGGAGTGAAAATGAAGTCAGTTGTAACTGTTCAAGACAGTAGATTTTCTATAGTAGTTACATCTGCACAGAGCAGGATGGAGGAAACATGGAGTTGAGTGTGTTTACTTTTATGTAAAAACAGAAAATGTATATTAAAATTGTACATAGATGAGCCTCAAGTGAGACTGGCCCATACTTTATTCTTTTATTATGCCAATTATTCATTCCTCAGCATTAAAAAAGAAGTATGTTTAGGGTAGCATATAGGGTTTAACACTGTGCCATATTTCTATGGCTTTATGCTATTAATTCCTTTTTTAATATATGGTTGTTGTGGTATGTGTGTATGTGGTTTGCCCAAATATGATAGTGAAAGTGAAAATAATTGCAAGTGAAAATGGGGAAGTGAAATATCGCTAATGTGAGGACAAATAGGTCTGTAATCGTGACAGAAACTTTTATTAGTCTTTCAAAGCTAAAATCTTATGACATGGGTATACTGCTGCCCATAAATAATGTATATGCACAACTTAAAATAAAAACTATTTATTAAACTTTTAACTTTCAACACCTACGTCCTTGTAAATAACCTTAAAATGTATGGACATAATTTGGAATAAATATTTTTGGAGCTGCTATTACTGTTGTTTGCCTTTTCCTTTGTGTATTTATGTGTTATGTTTTATATGTTTTTTTTTATTTCTATTTAGTATGGTGACGATAAAGGTCTTTCTTTCTGATTCAGAATTTGCTGAATTTGATGCAAACAAGTATCAAAGGCCAAATAAAGGTTAGGTTATTTAAAAAGTGAATAATCATTTAGGCTATAGCACGTAGTTGTAACTTACAGTGCTTCGGCTCCTCTGTAAGCAAGGATATTTTTCATTTTTATCTATTATTTCCTCTTCTTTATTAAGAATTTGTTTATTATTTTAATATTAAAAAAATAGATGTATAAGTGAGCTTGTACTTTAAAATGTAATGCCTTTATCTCCTTCATTTGTGCAAATAAACAATATATTTTCCTGCACTGCAGATGTTAAATTGTGTGTCAATCATATGAAAGAGGCGAGCCCTTTCCATCGAAGATGCTCCTCATTGGCTGATATGTGTTCCTGGAAACGCCTTAAAAAACACATCTTGCTTGTGATTGGTCGAATTGACACGGCAACAAAACACGCGGCCAATGAAAATTGGCGTCTCTTCTGTCCCCATAAGGCAGCAAAGCCTTTGGAGCTGTCCAACCAACCAGCTAGCCAACGCAAACAACCCAGGCTGCAAAGTAGCGGATTGATGTGTGTGTTTGTGCGGTCATCTTTCTGCTTTTAGCTCTCCTGAAACCCGTTGCATAACCCGTTATTTTCTTTTACAACTGTCCCATTTCTTCTTTGGTAGTCACACAACACTACAAAACTGAAGTTGCTTTGGTAAAGGTAAGTCAAATTTTTTTTTCTCCCGACAAAACCGCACCGGCTCATCCAAAATGGCTGCTGCTAGCTAGCAAGCTAGATGGCTAGCAAGCTAATACTAACGTCTATCCTTATCTCGCTTCAGCTAGATGGAGAATATTATCGTTAGCTTGGGAGCCGGCAGATAGCCTTAGCTTCCCGATGGCTCAGCTGATTTACATTCAAGTAGAAA
Source organism: Serranus cabrilla (assembly GCA_903364295.1). Classification (NCBI taxonomy): domain Eukaryota; kingdom Metazoa; phylum Chordata; class Actinopteri; order Perciformes; family Serranidae; genus Serranus; species Serranus cabrilla. The sequence continues at coordinate 741,012 of CAFUXE010000603.1, forward strand.
ATGGCGTCGTCGCCTAGCTACTCTAACCTGTATTTACTGGAAAACAAACGTAGTAACATATTAAAACGTCTTGCAATATGACGAGTGTTCCATTAACTCAACATAAGGATTTGAGGGCCAGTTTTGACGTGATCCTGGCCCAAATCCCGTTTAAGTCTCAGCCGTGATGGGACGGAGATACAAGCACAGCAGACTGGGAAACATTAGCGGCTAAACCACGCTGCCCTGCCCCAATTCACCGCATTACAGTGTAACGGTAACGCTTGGGTTTGCACACCAGCCGTGTTTTCGATGCAAATAGCAAACCAACATCTCGATTTAGACAGCAGCACTACCCCCAGTGTTTGCAAGCATTTCCCCTCACATACTGTTACACAACTGACTCAACCCTTTGTACAGTGTTTACAACAATGGTGGTTTACATCAGGCTAGTGTTGTGTCGTAGCTCATTTATGGATTTAGCAACCTAGCTGGCTAATTAGTTAATGTTAGCGTTAGCGGGTTAGCTGACGCACCTTTGCTTTGTTATAGCACAGCAAAGACGTGCACATAATTTGTCATTTGTTGTCATTATGCCAAGCACATCCATGCTCAACTAATAATGATAATGTGCACTGTGTAACATCGTGTTTTATCTTGTCTTTAGTACGTGGGTCGCTTTGGTTATTATATATATCGTTACTGTCAAGGCCTTTAACAAAGATGCAGCTACTGAACTGTTTATCCAGCTAAGTTGGCTAACTGACGTCCTTAGATAATTTTGGATAACTCATCGACCCCGATTAAATAACACTGTAGCTAATGATGTAGCTCATGAATATGTACAGTGAGTAATTGCTGTCCCTTTCTCTCTTCCTCAGCACCGTTTTCCCCATCCCTTCCTATTATTCTTATTCTTTTGAGTATTCTTCATTGTCAAGCCGCCAAAGTGGAGAGTGTGATTGCAGAAGGGGGTGCTTCTCGTTTCAGGTAATAAACTTGAACAGACCTTGATGAAAATAACAACAAGGAAATCCTTTTCTTTTTTTGCACGGCTAGCCCTCTGCTAGCCTTTTGGGCAGGAACTTCCGGCCTTTAGAACAGAGCAGGATGTGGGGAGGCTCAAAATGGCTGTCAGACACTTCTCTTTGTGAAACCTTTTGAAAAGGGAGCTGGGTAGACATAATAAGCCTTGGGAGGATTTTTGTCCTGCTGGTTGAAAATCGGTGGTGGCACCCTGTCACTGTCAACAGGATGTCTCACACCCTGGATTAACTTTTATAATGCCAAGTTTAAGGCTTTAAATGCTCTGGGATGCTGATTGTTAGGGGGGAAATTAGTTTGTGTAGCTCTTTTATGATGCACCTTGCCAGTGGGTGTCAGAAACTTCTAGTTTCACACTTTATTTGGCAGTTTTAAAATGGTTAATCATTTAAATGTTTCTGTTGGCTTGCAGACACCCTGAATATACAAATAATCAGGCTCTCACACCAACCGATATGCTTCATTGACTTGCTGTTCAACAAACTGCGAACATTTTAAGTATTAATAGACCACGATGTTTAAGATCAAACAGCTGCAGCAGAACAGACCGTTTGAAAAACAACCTCTTATGCTTTTCCTCTGCACCTGAAATCATGTTTTGGTCCTGGGAAGGATGTTATGATTCATGCAGTCTGTAAGCTGAGGTCATGGCAGAAATCTAAGAGTGATTAATAATAATTCTGTTTATAGTGCATGCTTTTTAGGGCAAAGTTCAGCAACATAATACAGATTGAACTGACAATCAATAATTTGTGAGCATGAATCAGTAACTCTTAAACTCTGCTTAATCAATAATATGTAATAAGGTATCGAACAAAAACCTGCTACACAGGTAAACACTGCTGCAAAAGCTTGTCAAAATAAATAAATGTTCTAGAAAGGAGATTTTTTTAACTCTCCACCTGTCATAGGCTGACTCAAGAGCTGAAAGGTGGAAGTAGAAGAACTTGTGCAGGTTGCGCAACAGAGAACTAAATTAATGCAAATCTAAATAATGGCTTGATTCAGGAATTACCGAATATAAATAGCAGAACTACAAGGTGCAATATGACACGTGAAACAGTGCAACATGAAGACTTATGTCTGCGGAAGATGCACGGATATCCAAACTGGAGCGACGTGTACCTTTGACTCGGTTCCACTCAGCTAACTGACTCGTGCATTAATGAACACGCCATCAGCTTAGATGTGCTGCTCTTTTGTTACTCTGTAAGTGTGTTCATTATCATTCTCGAGGCTGCACCTCTGGCTCTTCAACAACTGATTGTGACAGTCACTTGAAAATGCATCGTGTGATGTTTATTCATGAGGCTATTAGCCAGGCCAAAGCATTCCTGCTGTCAGTTTAAGTCACTGGTTTATTGGGGGTTTTTTACAACTAGTTGTTTGGATTTACCTTGTTTTTACTGCAGTTAAAAACGTTGTTACTCTTTCTACATACAGTAACCAAGGCCATGGATAAGCCTTGTTAATATTTCCAACACATTTCTGTAAGGCTGATTATATTGTGTATGTAAATGAATCTCACTTGTATGCAGGGCTTGTTGTTCCTTAGTGTCTTGTATGTAAGTAAAGGTTGCATGAATGAATAAGCAACACTATTACTGTTTGAGCTACAGGCTCGGTGCAGTGTTTTACGTTCCCTAATGTTTTCCCTCTTTGCGTCTGCTTCTACAGTGCTTCTTCGGGGGGAGGAGGTGGTAGGGGCGCACCTCAGCACTATCCCAAGACTGTCGGCAACAGGTTTGTTATTCTGAATTTTTCCAGGGCACATTTAATGTATAGTGATTTAATTATCATCACCAAAGCACAAGTAGTTTCCCCCACTGCAGAGAAAATAGACCAGACAGCCTTGTTGATTAAAAGGCCCAAATTCCAGGAAACTTAGATTTGAATTCCCAGAAGTCCTGGAACATGATGTCAGCCCACTGCGTGTTTACCAACCGGGCAGTCTGGGATTATGATACAACAAAGGGTGATAAAAGGAGGAAATGTTTAAAAGGGTATCATTAGCAACAGTGTAATCACAAACTGTAAGGACGGACGTTGTTTTGACGGCTCGTGGTTATCTGCATCCAACACCTGAATTAGATTTTAGTTCACATTAAGACTTTTCTTCTGTGTAAGTTGGATGCATGTTGATAGGCCTGGTAGTGCAGTATTAGTTAAAGTGTCTATGTTTTGTGCTTGAAAAATAACTGTATTGCAATGGCAGTGTATATTCTGCAGCAGTCTTGATGTCTCCAGACTCACTCAGTCTCTCTCTCTTCTGCAGCGAGTTCCTGGGGAAAACCCCAGGGCAAAGCGTTCAGAGATGGGTTCCTTCACGAAGCACTAGACGAGATGTCAACTCCAGCAACGAAAAAGAGCGACACGATGCAATCTTCAGGAAAGTGAGGGGGTAAGGTTCAAGCCCGTATGCATATTTACAGTTAATTATCGCTCCACTGGGACAAAAAGCATTGTTTCTCTTGCCAGCTCTTCCTTTACTCTGTATCCAGAAATAGTGAATAGCGTGCAAGAGTTTTGCTCACCTGTAGCTCAAAGATTGTTCTTATAAAATAGGCAAAGCCCATCTGATTAACAGCTGTTGTGGTTTGGGTTGCCAAACTTTATTCAGCGTTGCCAAAACAGTTCCTGAAGGAAAATGCCAGGACATGTTTGAACAATATTCCTGACTTATTGAGCTGTGTTGGACAAAGATTGCAGGTCAGGTTGACCTCAAGAAAAATGATTAATTGCTGTTGGAAAATCAAAATAAGCTTTCTCTAAATTCTCCTTTTATTCAGTCTCCCACTGAAGTTCAATTTCAAGATCAGGAGTTTAGGAAGTTGATCAATTTTGCAGCTCATGTGCTGTTGAACATTTCTTCATGTACTGATAATCTTTTAGTCCTTTTGGGACTGTTAAACTGAGCAGCTCTGCAGTCTCTAAGATGGCATGTGCTTTGCTAAAGGCACTTCTGCCCTGTTTGCCTCCATGTCAGGTGATGTTTAATAGTACAAAAGATGAAGAGATGACAGAGTTTCTTCAGGAATGTGGGTTTGCTGGAGGCCACCACAGCAGACTCTGCAATCTGAGCTCCGAGAAACCAAGTAAACAACTGAACATTTTAAATATGCACAGCCACATTTAGATTGGTTTCCTGTTGTTTTAGTTACCAAAACAAAAGGCTCGCCCCTGGACCTCCCTCACCATCCTGGTCATGAGTCCTCTGGTTTCTGGCAAGCTTCTTTTTTTTTTTAAATCCCTTATCAGAGAATCTAGGTGTCTTAACATTAACTCACACACGGCTCTCTGTAAAAACAAAGCCAGTAAAGAATGAGAAAGCCACTGAGGCTCATGAGATTTAGTAAACAAAGCCTGGGGATTTATAAATCATTATTAATTTGGCTCTGTCGCACTGAGTCACAGCAAATGAAGTGATGCTGCAGCTTTCTCCAGAAGTGTGAACGAGCGCTCGGGCTCAGGGAAGGATTAGAAAATGGTCGATGGATGATTTCTGAAGCTGACATGTAATGCGGTATAAAACAATAATTTGGCGAGTTAAATGACATTACATTAACACTAACCAAACACTCTTTAAACCAACGTTTAATTTTAGTTTCAGTCTTGTTTCTATGTCTCTTTAACACCCCCGTGACGAAGAAACCATGAACAAACCTGCATTCTTACATCTGAGAGTGATCAGCGCTTTCACGGGATAATTGAGGTTTCTGAGAAATATAAGATTAGTATTTGATCAGTGTGATCTAATTATCTAAACCTAATATTGGCCCTTAGGGCTGCTTTTGAATGTCAGACAAAGGTGGTTGTATTCACTTAAAGTCGAGCACAAACAGTTACTCCCAGTTGCTCTACCTTTGAATTACTGCATAGAAGTAATTGTTAACTCAAGGATCCGTCTTGTCTGAAGGATAATTTGTGAACGCTGTACTATTGGGACAAATGCAGGTTAAACAATATGGAATATATAGTTATCGCTTTCATAAAATAAACCCTATGTACACAGGCTTTTCTTTTAAACATAATGGCTTTGTCTGTGATTTTTGGCCTTGCATCCAAACCTAATGTGCTTTTTTAGGTCACTGAAAATGAACCTTTAGTAATAGTAGATATTGAGAAACTGTGTTTAAAGTTTATATTTGTGGACAGGGAAGGCCGTTTTTGGCTTGTGAACTCTTGAGACCACTGCAGTGGTTCACTTGTAAGTTATTCAACACTTACATGATATTTCCACAAATATATTGCCATGATATTTCCACAAATATATTGCCATCTGTTGTTTTGTCAGCTTGTGTGGGCGGGATTTTCTTTTGAGGGGAAATCCCCATTTTCCAAAACAATCTGTCTGCGTGGACGAGGTCCAAGTGTACTCTCAGAGACTCAGTGTAGGGAAAGAAAACGTCTTTTTAAAATTCATATAGGATGTAATTAGTTTATTACTTATACAAACATATGGGGAACCTTCCTTGATAACACCTGACTGACTTCACTGCCTCGCTGCCTTCTTTGTTTTTATTTTCTAGCATACTCAACAAACTCACGCCTGAGAAGTTTGACAAGCTATGCCTTGAGCTCCTGAACGTGGGCGTAGATTCAAAACTCGTCCTTAAAGGAATCATCTTGCTGGTAAGCCTCCATTTTTATTCTCTCGCCCTCTGCTAAATGTATTCATCCGTTGTTGGCAGGCTGCTGCGGTGACTCATAGCGATGAACGTTTTAATGACCTGAGCCGTTTCTCCCTCCTCTCCTCTCTCCCTCGCCGTGGTTCAGATTGTAGACAAAGCCCTAGAAGAGCCGAAGTATAGCTCGCTCTATGCTCAGCTATGTCTGCGCTTGGCAGAGGACGCACCAAACTTTGATGGCCCTTCATCTGAGATCCAAACATCCCAAAAGCAGAGCACAGTAAGTGGGGCTGCTCACATGTTGCTGTGTCGTTAGATCAGTTTTCAAGCCTTCAGTACATTTGTTTTCCCAATTTCTGTTCTGCTGAGCAGGTCATAATAATAACCATCACCTCCCTGCTGCTCAGTTATGCTGATTCTTCTCGAGTTGCGTCTAACCAGGGATGTTTTTCTGCTCGTTCAGACCTTCAGAAGACTGCTGATATCCAAACTTCAAGATGAATTTGAAAACCGCACCAGAAATGTTGAAAGTAAGTCCTTGTTTATCTTGTAAGATGCGCCGCATCCTCATAGTTCACTTCATCACAGCCGGGCCACCACTAACTTGTGCTTCTCGTCTGGCTTCAGTCTATGACAAACATGACAACCCTCTTACTTCTGAGGAGGAGGAGCAGCGTTCCATTGCCAAGATCAAGATGCTTGGCAACATTAAATTCATCGGGGAGCTTGGCAAACTCGACCTCATCCACGAATCTATCCTTCATAAGTGCATCAAAACAGTAAGTGTGCTCTCTCGTGTTTGATGAAATTCGCTTTGAATTTTTTTTCCCTTTTATTCGATTTTGTTAGACCACACATCAGCCGCAATCAAAAGAAATGAGACATGCTGGAGTACCCTGTATGAACCATGTGTCTTTCTTCTCTCCTTTATCTTTTCCGAAGCTTCTGGAAAAGAAGAAGAGAGTCCAGCTCAAGGATATGGGGGAGGATCTGGAGTGCCTCTGTCAGATAATGAGAACAGTGGGGCCGAGACTCGACCATGAGAAAGCAAAGGTACATGATGTTTTATATGTCAGATTCAACACACACACAGGCAGTAAAAGCTTACATTTTATTTCCTACCAGGGTTGTAAAAGCAAACCAGACAGTGTATATTTAGGTTTTGGCTGGTTAGTTTTTTTGTGGTCCTGCCTGGGTCGACTGTCGTTCAGGTCCAGGCTTAGCTCGCCATCTGGCTGGACACGGTCTCACCTAAAGCCCCACCTGGCTCCGAGCCAGAGCTAACCTAAAGCCTGCTGTCATACTGCCTGTCCTCACCCCCCTCTCTCCCCCCTCTCTCCCATCATCTCTGCAGTCTTTAATGGATCAGTATTTTGGCCGTATGCGATCCTTAATGAACAACAAGGAGTTGCCCGCTAGGATCCGCTTCCTGCTGCAAGACACAGTGGAACTGCGAGAAAACAACTGGGTCCCCCGCAAGGCTTTCATCGACAACGGACCAAAGACGATTAACCAGATCCGTCAGGAGGCAGTGAAAGTGAGTCCAAAAGGGAAACTGATAGAGTGCATTTTGGTGGTTTGTGAAGGAGGAGAGGAGAACAAATGGAGGTGGTATCAATGCACATTTTACTGCAGCTCTGATTCAGTTTTGGCTACAGAAGACGGTTACAGACTGAGAGCTTTATACACGTCGAGGCTCAGACAGTTATTTTGGTACACTGAAGGTTTCTTGACTTTGTGCTGATTCGATCAAGCTGTCAACACAGATGTAATGCATTACTTCAGTGTGGTCAGCTTATCTAGTCAGCCTGTCAACAAGGCTGACATCTCACTCAAGTGGTCAGAGGTGACACAAGTACTGGTCCTCAAATACCTAAAAACTAAGTTTACACTGAACTTATGGATGAATGCTCTGCAGAATTACAAGGAAAGCATCCTAACAGAAATCATGGTGCTCATGTTTTAGAACAGGGGGTCTCCTGAGAACTGGGGAGTAGTTAATTTTCATTATTTCATTCACAATAGACGTCCTAAGAGTGAATATTCTGAGCATAGGTTTCACTTCCTCCTCAACTGTAATTTACAGCGGAACAATTCAATTTATAATCATACCTTACAACCAAAATCGTCCATGAAGTAACACCTTTTGAGCTCCTTGGCACGAAAAAGGTTGAAAAACACTGAATTAGATCACTTGCATCCAGATGAACAAGAGTTAAATGTTAAAAATGTTAAGTCGAGGCATGTATATGTGTTCATGTACACCTTATTGTGCAGTTTGATGACACCAGCTCTGCTCTGTGTGTGTGTGTGTGTAGGATTTGGGTGTTTTCATCCCAGCACCCATGTCTCAGGGGATGAGGATGGACTTCTTCCTGGAAAGCCCCTTCATGCCCAACAGAATGAAACTGGACAGGGAGACTCTCGGGGGATTGGCCGATATGTTTGGGCAAATGCCAGGTACGGCCTTTATTTCTCTGTCTGGATCTGTGTCGCTACATCTCGTCATGATTTCATTTTTATGTCATCAATGCATTTAAATTTCAGTGTAACCAATTTAGCTGTTTTGATGCACAAAATTATGAGCTTATGTTTTTTTAGTTTTAGTGCTTTTCCATAATAATGCTCCACTTTTTTTCATCTTTGTGTTTCGTTTCCTCAGGCAGTGGGATTGGAACTGGCCCGGGGGTTATTCAGGACAGGTACTCGCCCACTATGGGACGCCATCGCACCAACCCGCTCTTCAACGGCCACAGCGGTCACATGGCCCCCCCACCACAGTCTCAGTTCGACGCGGGGCCAAAGTCTTTTGTTAAGTCCAACCAGGTAAAATCAGGAAAATTATGATTTTATTTTTTTCAGCGTTTGTAGGAAACCGATCCACTAAACCTGTGTGGTTTTTAACAGGTTCAGAACCAGCATTTCCTCAACCAGAACCAGAACCACATGGCCCAGCAGCAGGTTCAGTCCAAGGACATGCCTCCACGATTCAGCAAGAAAGGGCAGCTTAATGCCGATGAGGTAACTGGAGCACTAGTTCTCCAGTCATGAAGAACTTGGAGCTTCTAATTACATTTTAATAAAGTTCATACATCAGTGTTACTGGTGCACAAGCTATAATCAGGCCAGCATCCGCGGCTGTGCCATCAGTCCTCCCTACTGGTGTGAACGAGTCCATGCCCGGTGATTATAAAAAGACGCGTTATTCTGAGGAACACAACCTGCTACCAGTCTTTTCTACCGTACACTCTGTCTTAATCTCCATCTTTCTTCTCCCTCCTCCTCCTCCTTCTAACTGGTAGCTGGTCCGCTGACTGCGATTATGAGATATGAGGGCATGGATGCAGCTAATGTGCAGATTTTTAAAAAACATGTCTGGGCAAGATTAATCCTAATTTATGCTCTATGATCTTGCTGCTTCCTGGTCCAACAGATCAGCCTCAGGCCTGCTCAGTCATTCCTCCTCAACAAGAACCAGGTTCCCAAGCTCCAGCCCCAGATCCCCACCATGATGCCCCCCAGCGCCCAGCCCCCACGCACCCAAACCCCCCCTCTGGGACAGGTAACGGAGAGTCCTCTCACAGTTTATTTGCAGACAAGAAAGTAGAAAAAGATTTTGTGACCACTAGCATGTGCCTAAGCATAAGTCTGCTCTTCTTAAAACCTTATTATTCAGAATACTGAGACATTTTACTGATTAATAAGCACAATTTACAAGAACAGCTGTGTAAAAACACAGTCGGAGCAACAGAAACGGATATAACACAAAATAACTAAAAGCAGCCTCATATTAAGAGCCGTTCTGAGTAAGTTTGAGCACTTGTTGGAATCATATCCTCAGTAATCACTTGACCTCTTGCCTCAGCCTCCACAGCTTGGCCTGAAGACCAACCCTCCGCCCATCCAAGAGAAACCTCAGAAGACGAACAAGAAACCACCTCCGGCCAAGGAGGAACTGCTCAAAATGACGGTCGGTGAATCAGACATTGCACTGCACGCAAGTTCAGGATAGCTGCAATATATTCAAAAACGTGGGGAAATTGTTTGAGTAATTAGACTGGACACAAGAAAATCTGCAAGAAAGAGGAGTAATTGATAATAAAACAGCCTGGTGCAACAACCTGTATTTGTCTTACTGGCAGCACCAGTTTGTTAGAAAATAAATGTTCAGTAAACGTTAAAGATGATACCGTAAAATATATAATCAAAACAATGTTTGATTTGGAATGTAGGGCTTTTCTTCTTTTTTTAATGACCAAATAGTTCAATCATTAGACTTATTGGGTGCATCCACAACCAAGCAATCAAGAGCACAAATCCGTTTCTTTAAATTCCTTAATTCAGAGATCGAACTGTCCGCAGCTCACTTCTGTCTGCCCTTGAATCTCCCCTCAGGAGGCGATCGTGACTGAGTACTTGAACAGTAAGAACCTGACCGAGGCCGTGAGCGGCGTGCGAGAGATGAAGGCTCCCAAGCACTTCCTGCCGGAGATGCTGAGCAAGATCATCGTGTGTTCCCTGGACCGTCCCGACGAGGATAAGGAGCACGCCAGCACTCTGATCCACACGCTCCGCACCGAGGGACTCATCACTGGAGAGAACTTCATGCAGGTACGCACGTCCAGCTCTCCCTTATTCTGGGTCACAGTAGTTGCTGGTCTTGCCGGTAATTATTGCATTCATTAAATTCCAAATTATGTTTTTTTTTCACTGTATTTTTTGTCTTTTTAAAACAACAAAGTGCAGTGATGCAGTACAACACAACTCCTGGAAAAACAGCATAATATAAGAAAAGAAAAAGAGGCAGAGAAAAGTCTTAGTACACATTTATAAGTGGTATATGTTGGGTCCACTGTTATGTTGTTTGTCAAAGTCCATTGTCCTCCATGAGCCAAAAGCAAATTTAAAACATTTTTTACGTTAGTATCAATATTCAACATCAGTTATCCTGATGATGTAAATATCCCTCCATGAATGAGTAAAAGAACATAACAACAAAAGGCCAAATAAAATGACAAATCTATTTCATAGGTCAAGTTTATGCTTTTTATGTCTGTCAGTGGATATACTGACTTGTGTAAAGTTTGTCCCTCGAGAGGTTTCTCCACATTCCTCTCCTCTGTGTGCTTTATTCCAGTCTGATATTCAAATTCAAGCCGGTCAGACTAGATTAGATGCATCACAAAGAAAGAAACCTGAAACCTCCAGTGCAGAGAGACGTGTTACTACAGGAAGCAGAAACGTACAACTCTTAACATCTTACCGGTTGTTACTCCTATAATAATATCTACTAACACTCTGTCAGCCACTGTAGGTTACAAGCTAACAAACAAATTTAACATTTTCATGCTTTTGCTAGTCGCTGACTTTCAGACAAACAGACTCGTCATCTGAGTCTGAAGACTCAAACATCTCTGGTGTTTTCTCTGACTGCAGATCAGAGTAGATGTATTAATCGTTGTTTTTCACACCGTAAAACAAACCCATCTCACCACAGAATCCAGTGGCTGCTCCGTGACTCATGCTCCGGCATTTCCTCCCTCGCAGGCTTTCCTTAACGTCCTGGACCAGTGCCCTAAGATCGAGCAGGACGTGCCCCTGGTGAAGTCCTACCTGGCCCAGTTTGCGGCGCGGGCCATCATCGCGGAGCTGGTGAGCGTGGCGGAGCTGGCTCACCCTCTGGAGAACGGCACGCACTTCCCCCTCTTCCTGCTCTGCCTGCAGCAGACGGCCAAGCTGAAGGACCGGGAGTGGCTCACCGACCTCTTCCAGCAGAGCAAGGTCAACATGCAGAAGATGCTCCCAGGTAGGTGGACAGCTCCCCTCTGCTCTAACACGCCCCGCTGAGGAAACAGCTCACTCACTGATTCTTTCTTCACGGCAGAAATCGATCAGAACAAAGACCGCATGCTGGAGATCCTGGAGGGGAAGGGCCTGAGCTTCCTGTTCCCGCTGCTGAAGCTGGAGAAGGAGCTGCTGAAACAGATAAAGGCAGACCCCTCTCCACAGTCCATCTACAAGTGGATTAAGGACAACATCTCTCCCAAGCTTCACACTGATAAAGGCTTTGTCAACATCCTCATGACCAGGTAGAAACACACCACTTTAATCAGGTTAATGCTGATGAGGAGTGAGGCTGAATTTAAGTGGATTCAGATCAAAAAGTTAGGTTAAATACGGCTACAACTGCTCTTAATTAATGATTAAAAACAATTTATCCACCTATTATATTCTTGATTAACCGTTTGGTCCATTAAATGTCAGAAAACAGTGAGAAGGCATGTCCCAGGTGATATTTTAAACGTATGAAACTCAATATTATTCAGTTTACAATGATGCAAAAGGAAATAATCCTCATTGGAGGGGTTGGGAACAGCAAGTGTTTTGCATTTTTGCATGAAAAATCACCAAAATCAAGAGAGGAAAGGTTTTGTTGGTGGACTTATTTATTATAAAGATGTATACAATGAGAGAAATGCAAGCCCACATGTTGGACATGATGCAGCTTTTTGATGAGAGTCCCTTCATATAATCACCCATCGTCCTGTGATCTCCCTCCCAGTTTCCTCCAGTACATCTCCCAGGAGCTGTGCATGGCGGAGGGCGACGAGCAGCTGGCGGCCCCCTCCAAGGAGCAGCTGGAGCAGGAGAAGCAGCTGCTGCTGGCCTTCAAGCCCGTCATGCAGAAGTTCCTGCACGACCACACCGAGCTGCAGGTCAGCGCCCTCTACGCCTTGCAGGTGCACTGCAACACCAGCGCGTTCCCGAAAGGTACAGCACCCGCCGAGTCCTGCAGAACCCACCGGAGCTAGATCCATATGCTGTCGTTTCAAGTACTTGTGCAGGTTTTCTTGGAAAAGCAACAAATCAAGCTTTTAGTATTTCCAATCATGCTTTTTTTTCCCGCTCAGGCATGCTGCTGCGCTACTTTGTCAACTTCTACGACATGGAGATCATTGAAGAAGAAGCCTTCCTCGCATGGAAAGAAGACATTACTCAAGAATTCCCTGGAAAAGGAAAATCTTTATTCCAGGTACAGTATAATGCACAGAGGGATTCCAGTTTTCTTCCTCAAACATCTGCAGGATTTGTGTTGCAATCTGATTCATAATAAAACTGAGGTTGTTTTTTTTGTTCCTGCAGGTGAACCAGTGGCTCACCTGGCTGGAGACGGCGGAGGAGGAGGAGTCTGAGGACGACGCCGATTGAGAAACAAGAAGAAAAGAAGCATCGTGGTGTAGAAGATCGACCTTTACCTTATTAGTGCACTCGCCTTTCCTTTTTATTTAACTCCACTCTTGATTTAACCACTACCACGTGGCACTTAGCTGCTTCCGTCTCGCAAATATAAACCGAGAAGCTTTTTTCCGTAGGGCTCCATGTGTTAACCACCCGCAGCGCGACGACGGGCTGAGAAGCTTCATTTGATCTGTTGCCTGATGGATGTTTGGTTTTTGGATCTGTGTCCTGATCAGCTACATGAAATCTGAAGTCTGGAGTGGCTCAACCATGTGTTTTTTCTTCTTCTTCTTTTTCTTTTTTTCTTTTTTGCTTTGTTAAGTTTGTAACTTTTTTTTTTCACTGTTATTGCATGTTTTTCATTTCCACAGCATTTTTACTGATCTGAACCTTCCCCCCAGTAGGAAACTGCTTGATCTAAATAAATCGAATTAGCGGTCATCTTTGCTAACGCTAGCTAAACGAGACTAATAACTAAAGGTGTTATCAGTGAGCTGCTCCTGTGGTCCTCCTGGATCGATCCTTACGAACAGCAGAGGAGGGAATCAGTGCCACACTGTGCAGCCTTCGTTTCAGAAAGTCTGACGGGTGACAAGGGGGAGCGAAGCATACGCTGGCCGAACATTTCACCATGAGTTCCTACGGTGTTTAGTCAACATATGCTTGCTTAAAATCCTGTTTTCAGCTTCTTTTTTTAAAATAAAAGTGCTCTTCGTAGTCGGTGATGATGAGCATTTATCTTTTTTTCTAACCCCCCTTCGTCATCTGTCCCTCTTTCTTGTCTTTTATTAAATGAGTGGTTGCAATACTCATGATCCTGCTAATGTTACAATATTTTAAGAGGTTGTAATCATTGGTGTGCCGCCGTAACGTCTCAAAGTTGCCTGTGTTTCTACCTCCTTAGTTAGATGGGCTTTTGTTTGTTTTTGTGCTGGGATAATGAAACCTACTAAGAACCTAGAGCCCACGCAGATGCTGAAGTATTTGGTGTAGTCCTGGCCTAATTGCACAATAAATTTATCGAAGCAGACTTTTCTTATAAAAAGCTTCACATGGGTTACAAGTATTAATATTTAAGAACGGAAGAAACAGCTTGTTTTTATTGATTGGACAGCGCGGCGCCCTCTACAGGTTTGCTTTGGAGTAACGTGTGAATGTGGCCTGTTTACTTTCAAACAAGTGGGTTTTTAAATGTTTTTCTTAAATTGGCAACGTGAAAGCAAACCTTTTTAGATGGGTTGTAAGTGATTCTCCCCCCTCATCAGACAAGTAACGGCTAAATCGGAAAGAAACAACGACTTTTACCAAGAACTGTGCTGAGGAGCCATGTTTATGTATAAGGCAATGGATTTGGATCATATTGTAAGGTATTCAAAATTATTGTGCACCTCTATTGCTTTAATGTCAATAAAGTCCAATACATGAGCACCAATGCTAGTTTTCACATTATTGAAACAGCTTTTTACATTATTTATTAAAAAATTCTTTACAATCTGCAGCAAACTTTCACATCTGAGAAGACAGAAGACAAAAATCTGATTCTGCTGGTCGGTGAGCTATAAGGAAGCCTACACTGTCATCAATAATCACAAGAAAAGTCACATAATTGTATATATTTTTAATAATTGAACTTTTACCTTTTCCTCTTGACCGCCCAAACTCTTAGTAAAAATGCAGGCATGATTGAGTCATTTTATCAGTGTTATGTTGTACAAAATGATCAAAAAGGTTAAAAAAAAAAAAGTGCCACCAAACAAAACCCTAATGTTATTAAAATTGCCTCTGCAAAACGAGTTCCAGCTGTACAGTTCGGTAACACTACAACACAGTAATCCATGATGAGATGATGTTTTCAGATCAAAATAGGATCTTTTGAGGCGGGTAAAAATGAATTTTATTGATTTATTAATTGCTGCTCTAATATGCATCAACAGTGCGAGTTTTAAACTGCAGTTTAAATAACTAGGCTGCAGCTAAATCAGCTAATAAAACTGGTTGCAGCACTTCTACCAGGGGCATAAACCAAGTTTTAATAAAAAAAAGTGATGTGTGGTAGGAAAAAAATATTTTACTGATATAAACCGATGTTGGTTGAAATAATGTAACTAATCTCTCTGGTGCAATCACTTTTATTTTAATAATGCATGAATCACAACGTATTAATCATTTCTGTTCTAACTGTTTGATCTGCAGAGAGTCTGTGGAGGAGGTGGTGCTGGACTGCAGAGGACCAGGTCCCTGCAGGTCTGGGTGTCTGTCCTGTCGTCTCCTCTGAACGTCCAACCAAGCAGAGCGACCTTTCTATTCTTTGCAGTGATGAAGTGTTAATGGTCGTCTATTCCTGGTCTGTGGGGATCCAGAAGTAGTCCACCACCTTCCTGCTCCTGCGGGACGGAGCAGAGTCCGGACGCCCCCCTTCGAAGGCCGGCAGCTCGTCGAAGTGGCTCGGGCCCTGATCCCGCCCCGTGTGGGGGGCGGAGACCCTCAGCATGGTCCTGAGGAGGGAACCAGGTAAAACATTAGGTTTATTTTGTTGTTTAAAATGCAACAGAGCTCTTAAAGGAGATTTTTCTTTAAACTGAATAATTTTACAGTAATGTTCTTGTGTGCACCAATATCACACCTATTTTTAGTGTAGTAATAATAATAGTTTAGTTATTTTTAGTATCAGATTCTCTATTTTCATTATTATTTACCTAAAACCTCAGTAAACAACAGTCATCACACATTGTGAGTGGCTTTAACCTGCAGAAACAGAATAAGTCCATTCAATTATGAATATAATTTTTTTATAAATAATAAAAAAATGAATAAATGTAGAAATAAATAAATGAATATATAAATGAATGCAAAAGATAAAAGTACATTTTATATTTTTACATGTATTTTATTCTTTATTTTAGTCTGTCTAATTTTTTATTAAATTAATCTATTTTTTTAATTCCCACATTTTTTTTATTTCAACATTTCTTTAACATGTCTTCATCTTTTTTATGGATTTATTTGTTTATTTCTACTTATGTCATTATCTGTCTCTTGTGTTTTTTAACTATTGGGCCAATACAATCGTATGGATAATAATGCTATAATATTTTAATGCGCTGTGTTAAGAATTATCTGCACAAATGTTTTGGCGCCCCCTGGTGGCTGCTGGTTACCTGGATGAACTCCTCTCAGGCTCTTCGGGGCTGGACTCGGGGGTGGAGATGTACACAGGGTCTCCCTCCTGAACAAAACCACATGAAACCATAACTATTCATCACTATAATTATAACATTATGAGTTAACTCCATGAACACATCTGTAGTCTTAACTCACCGTAAAGTTTCTGGGGGTGCCGTCTTGATTTTTGAGGATTTTAACCCGTTGATCGCTTTCTGTCATGCAGAGGAAATAACTCTTGATGTTGGCTTGACACTGTCGGGAAACAGACACAAAATTAACCTTAAAAATGCACAAGGGGGCGCCAGAAACAACGCAAAATAAAAATCCCTTCTACTTCCTTTAAGTTCAGGTATTTTTTAAAGCTCTTCAGTCCTGTTTTAAAAGACTTTGGGGTGGATTCTTTTCTACAGTTCAAATAGAAAACTTCTTTGATGAAACCTGTCTTCACTAATGAGTGATCAGACGCTCTCTTACTGCTTTGTTCTGCCTCAGAGCCTTCATGTCCTCCTGCGCTCTGAACCTGTCGGCCAGCTCCTGGTGCTTCTCCCTCCAGCGGAGACACTCTCCCGTCCTCTCCTGCCTCTCCTTCTCGGCCAGACGCCTCTCCGCCTCGGCCTCCCGCTGAGCCTGGGTGGCCTTTTTGCTCTCGTCCTCCGACACCATCGCTCTGCGCCTCGAGTTCACCTCACTGTGAATTTACATCCAAAAATATACACGTGTTGACTGACAAACTGCCTCATCTGTTTGTTGTTGATTGGGCTTAATTTTCACTCCTTTTTTTCCAATCTTGGGACATCTAAGAACTTCAGTGCAAACTCATCTTGTGTTTTCAAAAACCTCATGACTCCATGTCCTTGTCTGATATGAAAACAAAAATTAGTCATTACGCTTTCATGCAGATCCAAAAACAAGCAAATATCAGCATGTAAATCAAACCAACGAGCTCTTAAAGACGGAGCTGTAAATCTGTCGGCTGGTCTACCTGTGCGGCCCGGTCCTGTCGTGTGTTTGGATGAATGTATAATAACTAAAAACATCTGGATTTAGGAATTTCTGCCTTTGAAGGGCCGTCCAGGTTCACTGACCCTGCTCGGAGACCACCTATATTTATGT
>CAFUXE010000603.1:758633-779544 GCA_903364295.1 Serranus cabrilla
TATTAAAGACGGAGCTGTAAATCTGTCGGCTGGTCTACCTGTGCGGCCCGGTCCTGTCGTGTGTTTGGATGAATGTATAATAACTAAAAACATCTGGATTTAGGAATTTCTGCCTTTGAAGGACCGTCCAGGTTCACTGACCCTGCTCGGAGACCACCTATATTTATGTCCAAATGAAGGTTAAGAAGTTTGATTTAAAGGGTTTTTACTTTAAAGAATCAAACAGTTTTACGCTAAGCTGGAGGAAATATGTCCTTTCTGGTTATTAAAGATATCGAGCCCCTGGGTGGGATAAGATGCATTAGACTTAAAAACATAAGAAATCATTTGGAGTAACCTGATGCTGAACCCTTGTCACAGTTTTCTGTTACGTGAGGATTTATTGCTTCCTATAGGCGGGAAACGCTCCCACTGTTTTCTTTCTTGATAAGAAGCTGCAATCAGGTTTGACTTTCAGCCCCGCCGTCGAGCTCTTCCTATTCATACACGAGAAGTTGGTGACACTGTGAACCTTAAACATCCCTCCTCAGGCCCAGAGGACATTGTTCCCACTTCCCTTCTTAAAATAAGGTATATAACCCTGTTAGCTGTATCGTCTACTATCAGGTCTCACAGTTAACATTGTTCTGACTGTGTGTTTGAGTATTTAGTCAAACCAGGACACATTACCTTCTTATATATGTACCTTCTTACACTAAAACAAATAGTTTCTAAGGATTTTAAATAATCTTAGCTCAAGCAGATACATCAAAATGTATTTATGACATTAATAGTTTACATAATGTTTGGTATTTTCTTTGGAAATCACTTGAAAATAAGGTGATTC
Organism: Serranus cabrilla; assembly: GCA_903364295.1. Classification (NCBI taxonomy): domain Eukaryota; kingdom Metazoa; phylum Chordata; class Actinopteri; order Perciformes; family Serranidae; genus Serranus; species Serranus cabrilla. The sequence goes on from CAFUXE010000603.1 coordinate 759,460, forward strand.
ATACATTTTTATTGTCATTTATTAGTTATTAGACTTGAATATTGTGAGTAGATCTAGGTGGCTTTTTACTGTCCTGCCTTGTTATTTTCCTTGCTGTGGCTAAAAGTTGGACATGTGGTGCACCTCAGGGCTCTATCCTGGGTCCTCTTTAGTTTTATTTATATATAATTTACTGGCTAACTGAAGTGTAGTCTAGTGTATATGCAGATAAAACAGTTTCAAATAATCTATTTAACAGTCTCTTACTGTTAAACAGATGATTTGTTTCTTCTTGATGAGTGAAGCAACTAGTAGAAAGTTAGCCAGAACAACTAAATAAGCAGATATTAAAACCTATCATTACGAACTGATATTTTTCTGCCTCTTTTTGACCCACAATGTATCAGTTCAAACAATGCAATAATGATCTAATATTATAAATTAAACTAGGCAATAGAGGATATTTTCTGACAACAGATTTCGAACAGCTTTTCCAGAAAATTTTTCTTTTTTCTTTGTGTTCTTCTCTGCTGCACTGTTTAATGCATTTTAACCAAATGTTTCTGCGATATGACGTCTGAAATTGGTCCCAAATGCTGCTTATTTATTCTTTACTGTACCAGAGAGTATAATTCGAAGAACAAGGTGCATATGACATCTCAGTGGCCAATTAAATGGTGATTTTTATATAAAACACCTGATGCAACTACCTGTACATACCCACCTCTGTTTAACCTGTACGTTCTCCTCTGTGATCTGTCTGAGCTTGTGTCGGAGGTCGTCTCTGTCTCCCTGCAGGCTGCCGTTCTCCTGCAGCAGCGCCTGTTTCTCTCCTGACAGCCGGTCCAGCTTCAGCTTGGTCTCAAAGTAACTCTTCTCTGTTTGTGCCAGTAAGAGCTGCAGATCAGTGTGCTACGGAGAGGAAAAGGCAAGTATCAAATCAACAAATGTCACAGGTCATAATTGAATCGAATGAGTCCGGTGATAATGTTACATCCTGTTGCTGCTCCGGCTGATAACAGGATATCGATGCTGCTAACAGAGGAGGAACTCCATCTGGATCCAATCTGGTTAAAGGGACGTTATCTGGAGTCCATTGCTCCGTTTATCGATGCATTATAATGGAAATGATGATGAGTTGTTGTTCTATCTGTTTATTTGTGAAGTGCTTCCTTTCACCCAATGTTCTGCAGAGATCTGATGACTTCCAGTGTCACGTTGAATCGATTTAAAGTCTTATATTAGTTTGTTTTTGAGGTGACTAAAAGTTATGCAGTTGTGTTTGCAGCCCCTTGATTGTGAACAGTCTCACACTTACTATGAACTGAAATATTTGTAGTTTTCTGGCTTTAAGATCTGCAACCACCTCTGGTTTTACCCTCCGTGCCTCTGCAGCTGCAGGTGTAAGTTGCTTGTAAAACAGAAACGCTCAGTGCTATAATTTGGGATGAAGTTACAGTCAGAGTATCCCACCCTGCCGATGCAGCACTGAGGAGCGTATTCATTACCTGCTGCACTATAGTTACACTCGTGCTGCCTCTAATGATCCCTGTGTCCCACCTCTGTCTTCAGCAGCAGCAGCTCCTCGCTCAGTCGGGTCCTGTCGGCCACCGCGGCCTCCCTGTCCCGCTGGCTCCCGAGGGCCCGCGCCTCCGCCAGGGCCCTGCTCTTCTCCGCCTCGCCCCTGCTGCCCTCCGCCTCGTCGGCAGCCCGTGAGCACAGCGCCGCCCTCTGCTGGCTGTGGTACAGCTTCTGCTTCAGCTGGGAGAGAGGTGTGTGTACTGTAGTGAGGTGAAACAGGAGCGGCCTGCCTTTGTTTCCACATGTAACAGGACTCCAAAAAGAGCTGAGCTACTGTACGGCATCAATGGATGCAGGTTATTACTAGAGACTTCTGTGTACATTTAGGTCAAATCACAAGAGACTCGCCACCTTCTGTAGTATTAAAAAGGCACGAAATTGCTGATAATAATATGACTAATGAGGTCTGCTCCACCTGCTGGTAGGCCAGTAGGTTGTTATCAGCCTTTTCAAATAGATACAACTGCTTTTCCTGCACATTTAATGGCTTTACATTTCACTTTTGTCAGGTTTAGGCACCAAACAGCATCAGAAACACTTCTTTTTGCTTGAGGTTAAGGTTTCTAAATGATAAACTTTTGAACCTCGAAATCTGAATTTCAGTTATTCTGTTTTTATTTGTTTTACGCAGCATCCAAACTTCTTTGGAACCTGGGCTGATGTGTTTTTTGTAGCTGTGGAGGAAGACAAATATATATAAAACTAGGTGTGGAAAGGAGGGTTGCATTATGGGAAATGTAGTGTTTTTGAAGCTTTACTTATGCAGGCTAAAAGTCAACATGCCTCAGCTTCTTCTGCAGCGTTTTCTCTCTTTAACTTCAAATATAATACTTAGGTTTTTATAAATATTATCTATTAAAATCCTGATGTTTCAGGGTGTATCTCTTGTGTGTGTTTGTGTTTGTACCTCTTTGACCTGAGCCTGCAGCTCCTGGTTCAGGTTCCTGAGGTTCCTCATGGTCAGCTCGTTCTCCGAGCGCATCATGATCCGCTCCATGTGGATCTCGTTTGACAGATACTTGTTTTCTTTTCTCAGATCCTCACATTCCTGAGGAGAGTTTACATCAACACTGAAGAAGAAATCCTCCTTCCATCCATCCATCAGTGAGCAATGTTTCCACACTTCTCAAAGCAAAATAAGACTTTTTTTATTGTACTTCTTTTACCTTTTAAGGTTTCGTGTTAACGTTTGATCAGCTTTTCTTTCCAAAAGACACATTTTATAAACTTTCACCAGCTGTCAGATCTCCGACTGCTGGTTTTTAAATACACACAATGATAAACACAAGAAAAAAGGCAGCTCACCTTTAAAAGGAACAAAATTAAATAACAAAAAAAGCAATTCGGGCTCTGTTAATATTTTTAAACAGTTGAAATCTACTTTTTTTTCTTCAATTTTATTAATTAATATAATTATGCTAATTATTTCATTTTAATATTAAATTTTTTTATTCATTCATTAGTCTCTTAAGAAGTTTTCTTGAGGGGTTCATCCTCCATTATTGCCCTTGTTTTAATGTGTTTATTTTTACTTTAATTAGCTATAAACAAAGTTTAATATTACACTGTTTTATTATTATTAATTACACCTATTTGCTCTTTTTAAACAACAGCTGAAAACCTCAATTCTTTTAGTTTTCTACACTTAATTTTGCTTTAAATGAATGTCTCTTATATTTTACACATTCTTTTATTTTATTATGCTTAGTTTTCTCAGTTTTTTCTTTCAAATAGTTTTTTTTTTATCATTTCATTACCTCATTTTATTGTCCCTTGTTTTTTGCATTTTTATTTTTATTTTTTATTATCAAACACTTTGAGCTACAGATGAAGTTTATTATTATGTCTTATTATTAAAACTAAATTAAATGAAAAATAGGCAAACTCAATTTCAAAACTATTTCCTGAATAGTTATTATATTAACGTATTTAAAGTCACCATAAAGCAGTGACTTGTTCTCTCTGTTATTCTGCAGGTTCTCCACTGGAGGGCGCTGTTCGCTGCACAGTCACTGAATCAGTTTGTTTTTCCAACATGTGTTTTCCATGAAAAGCTTTCATCACTTCATCTACCACAGCAGCAGCAGCAGCAGCAGCTTAATGCTTCACATCACTGACACTCTCACTGATTTACTGAGAGAATCATGAGAAACATGAAGTGATGAACTGATGAATTTACTGTGTGAGTTTCTGGCAGAACGTCTCATCTGCACCTGAAGGAAGCTGGCAGGTATTAAAAACAAGCTGCTACCTTTTAGTATTTATCAGGCGTTTCCTTTGTACAGCAGCAGGGCTGAGTAATCCCGTCAGTAATCACTCTTTTAATGCTAAATGTTCTGGGATTTTAAAGGAGCAGTGTGAAGGATTTACAGTGATCTGTTGGCAGAAACAGAATATGATATTCATGTTTTCTTTAGTTTAGTTTATAACCGTCGCCAACTCAGAAATGTTGTGGTTTTAATCCCGGAATTCAGATTTTCAGGACAATTGTTTTGTCACAAAGCCCTAAATGTCTCCGGCATTATTTTAGAAAGGCTTTTAATAAAACAGGATGATTTAGAGAGAATATTTAGAGTTCAGTTCATGGCTTCACTGGCTTCAAACGGGAGATCGAATGTAATATATTACAGGTAACCATTAAGTGTATCACACATTTTTCTCTGTGTTTTACTTTTCGGTGGCATCTCCAGTAAACTAAGACCTAAAATAAAAAAAGATAACAGACAGATTGAGGTTTTACTGAACAATTTTCTCTTTGTAGTTGTTAGAATTAAGATTTCTACTTTAGTTCCAGTAGAATTGTTCAAACTGTCGTGTTGGTTTCTTCCTTAGAGAGCGCTCAGGTATTCCTAAAGGATATTTTAACTCTTTAACTCACCACTGATGCTCCCCCTCTCTCTCTCTGCTTACCTTCCTCTTCCGGACCAGCTCTCCCTGCAGGTGGTTGATCTGGAGGAAGGTGCCGTTGGAGCCGATGGCGCTGAGCGGCCGCACCGCCCTGACGGGCCTCCTGCTCGGCCTGCAGAGACCTTTGACCTCCTCGGCCGCCCCGCTGGCGCAGCGGCCGCCCCGCTGCACGTTACTGCTGCTCATGGAGAAGGACTTGTACAGGCTGTCGTCCAGCGAGGACCCCCCGGCCGCCTGCAGGTCGCTGTGGGATTTGGCTCGGAGTGACATTTGAAAGCCGGATCAGCGTCAAAAGTGTCACTTGGTGATCTGGAAGCAGCTCCGAGAGCAGCTCGCGGTTTGTGTTCACGGCGGGATGTGAATGAAGTTCTCAGTTTCACGGCGAGTTCACGCTCTGGATCCTGTCACCAGCAGCTTCATTATTCATCAGGTAACGTGAGAACACAGACCTGCAGGACGCTCTGGGTTTACTGAGGGGGGACAACTCACAGGGTGCACATTTAAAGTTATAGTTACATTTATAGTTATTTAGTTATATGACTGAACAGCAGCAGGAAAACATTTAAAAAGAGCCGCATCCGAGGACTTCATGTTCAGTCCTGAAACACAGGAGGGCTGCTGTGTTTAAGAAGGGCTGGATATCATTTAAAAATAAAATAAAAAACATATGGAAACCCATTTCTGTCAGTTATAAGAATAAAAATGAAAACAGCTTTTTTTCTTTATTTTTTGACCATATTAAGTAGCAATAATGAGATAAAAAGTCGAAATTATGTCATGAGTCATTATGACTTTTTATCTCATAATTTTGACTTTTTTTATCTCATAATTTCGACTTTTTTATCTCATAATTTAAACTTTTTTATCTCATAATTTAAACTTTTTTTTATCTCATAATTATGACTTCTAATCTCATAATTTTGACTTTTTTAATCTCATAATTTCGACTTTTTTATCTCATAATTTTGACTTCTTATCTCATAATTTATTTTTTTTATATCATAATTTTGACTTTTTTATTTCATAATTTTGACTCATTTTATTTCATAATTTCGACTTTTTTATCTCATAATTTTGACTTTTTATCTCATAATTTTGACTTTTTATCTCATAATTTTGACTTTTTATCTCATAACTTCAACTGAATATGGGCAAAAAAGAATAGAAACATTTTTTTTTTCATTTTTATTTTTTATAATTGGCAGAAATGGGTTTCCATAGATACAAGTACCTTAACAGGAAACCGATACCAATTGAATACTTAATTCGATACTTTTTTTCAATTATTTAAAAAAAAAGCAATTGATTGTAGATATGTCACCATCCTCCCCATTCCCCAAAAGATTTTTACACAAATACATTTTGAAAACTAACGTTAATTTAGCAATGTCATGTTTAAATAAAAAGAAAAAATATATATATATGCATAATGCAGATTTCTAAATGTTGGTTACAAATCTAGAATATAAGAGGTAAAATGAGGACAACATCGTGTTCTTTATTGACCTTATCTCTGGTTTTAATTGGCCAATCATCATCAAAGCTGCTGCAGGAAACACGCTGCTGAAGGTTTTACGTCATGAAGAATCATGTGATCTGACCCCAGAGGGTTCATGATGAAACCACACCAACATTACCAATAATAAACTGGATGTAGAGTTCTTTTGAACAGTAAAAGCAGATTTGAGAGTTGTGTGTGTAATTGGCTCCCTGAGCAGCTCTCTGAGATGATGCAGCGTGAAGGAAACTGTCACACTTTTTCTCTCTCCGCTCATGAGCCGACACTCTTCCTGACCAGGGAAGTGAGACCAATTAGCTTCTCCTGCAGCTGATCTGTGTCAGGCTGCTGTATCTCTTACATACACACAGCCGCCTGCAGCAGAACAAAGCTAACCAAGTTATTCACCCCGTGAGTCATAAAACAGGACGTCCACGCCGTCAGCATGTGACTGTAAAGAGGTTTAAAATGCACAATTTCATCTAAAGGTTGCTGCTTTTGAGTTGAATAATAATTTAAAAATAGCAATTAATTGAGCTGTGAATGATGAAGTTTGACTTTAATATAAAGCATTAAAGTTTTGACATCAATGCAGCTGTAAACAGGCTTATTTTCTACTGCAAAAAGCGTCAAAAGTTCAATAAAATGTAGATAATTCAACTGCAAAAAAATACTTTTTGAACTGTTTTTGTACAGAATAAACAAATAAGTTATGAAATATTAGGGTTTTTTTTTTAGCTTTTTTTTATCTTTTGTCTGAGCTATGCTAGCTGTTTCCCTTTGTTTCCAGTCTTTATGCTAAGCTAAGCTAACTGTTAGCTAATTCTAACTTCATATGTGATTGTAAGAATATTAAACCATTTCATAAAAACTAGTTTGTCTGTAGATCCACTCTCTAAGAAGAGGCTTTAAAATAAGGTATAATAGCTTTATATCCCTTTGATTCATAGCAATCTTAAATGCTTCATATTTCCGATTTTTAACATAATTTAAATGACAAATCCAACAGTAATTTGGCCCTTAGAGCTCAGAGGAAACAGCGAACTTTCCCTGTGTGATAATGTGACTCCTGCAGGAGTCAAAACACGTCTGACTTCACGCTGTGTAACTTTAGCTCAGACAGATTGTTTTCACTCTTCGCTGTAATTCATGTACTCGGGTGTTACTGCTGCACAAACAGCAACAGAGGAACAAAGAAACAAGAAATCCCATCATCGCACCAAAACAGTTCAATATAATTCAATTCAGTTCGATTCAGTTCCACAGTTTAATTTCCAAAAGCTCCACTGTGTCGTTATGTTTAACATTAGCATCAAAGATAAAGACAATAACTTTACTTTTGCACATTGTGGACGTTGAACCCCTGAAAGCGACTCTGAGCAACAGGCAGCAACATGAAGTAAAGGAGGATCGAACAGTGTTTCTTTAGGTGGAGCTGCAGAAACATGAGCGACAGTTTAACAGAGAGCAGGACAGCAGGAGATGATTAAAGAGATGAAGAGTAAAAGTGAATATAAAAAGAGAAACAGGGAAAGAAAACACACGGGAACAATGTGGAGGAAGTTCCCTCTCCGACCTCTGGAACAGAGATGCTGGCGAAGCAGAAACCACTGAAAAACTTTAAAAAGCTATTTTAAAATAGTGTTTCTTCTCTTGTATTTCTCTAATAATTCACCAGTTTGTTAATAGAGAGCGACTTTGTCATTTATTTCCCTCAGAACATCAGTTTAAATCTAATATTTCCTGTCGTCCTGCTTTAATATTTCCTGGAAATCCTCAGTTTGTTTTCTTATTTCTAACGATCTCCGTGTTAAATATGCCGTTTATGTCATAAAGCCTCGATTTGATACCCAAAACAACAACATTTGGATCAAACACACTGAGCTTCCTCCTGTGTGTGAGTGTGAGTGTGTGTGTGTGTGTGTGTGTGTGTGTGTGTGTGTGTGTGTTATCTCATGAAGGGGCATCGGGCAGAGTTGACCTCGCTGCTTCCTGTTTCCTCGTCTCATCCACATCACATTTGTTCGGAGGCTTTTTCCTTTTCAGCACTCTTTTATTCAGCTCGTCAGCCTCCACCGCTTCAGTTATATGTGTATATATATATGTGTGTGTGTGTGTGTTTTATAGAGAAAAATGGCAACATTTTCAGTTTTTTCTCATTTTTTACTTGTGTGTTTTGCAGCTTTCCTGCTCCTGTCTGACTCCAGTCTCAATGAAGGTAAGCTGCTTTTTTCTGACCACATTCAGAACAAATAGTGTAACATGTTTCATTTGGATTGTTTATTATTTTGCTTGTGTAATAAATGTAAATGCATTAATGCACATTTATAGATTTCTCCTGCGTGGCCTTGCATCATTTCTATGGTCGCAGTCGGATAAAAGCATAAAAAATGTATGAAAAATATAGAAATCATCAAATATTATCATGAGTTAAATGTGAAAAATCTTTTTTATTGATGTTTATGCTCCCACAGTACCTGGGGTTCATCTCTATATGGATTAGTTTATATACAGGCTGTATAGTACAGCATGTACTGCAGGTTAACGTGATCCAAGAAATGAGAAAATAAAAGCAAATCTTGGTTCTTTTTACAGGACAGTTTTATAAAATGTGATACTTTGCTTCATATTCAGCCCAGAGTTTAACATTGTTTCTGCTGTGACATGCTGACGTTGCTGCATCTTTTAAAAATGTATTTCCTGCTTTTTTTTTTTTAATTCTTTGCCAAAGCGTCTGCAGCCCCTCAGAGTCGTGGAGCTGCAGGAGTTTTCCTGCTGCTCGAAGGAGGAAAGTACACCTTCAACTTCACGGCTGCCAGAGACGCCTGTGTGAGCCTGAACCTCAGCATGGCGTCCCGCGCTCAGATGGAGCGAGCGCTGCAGCGCGGCCTGGAGACCTGCAAGTACGACTCAGTCAATCAGTCACAGTTTGTTTGTACAATTACAATAACCAAGTGGTACCCAAAGTGCTTTACAACAGGGCCATAAAAAACAATACATTAAGAAAGAAATACAAGAATAATACATAAAAACAACACATAAAACACAGGTGTGGACTGTGGACGGTGCGACAGTGCTGCAGGTTGTTGGAAGCCGTCTAGAAATTCATAGAAATAGAGCATACAGAATAAATAGACAGAGTTAAAAGCCGATATAAAAAAAGTGGGTTTTCAGCTTTGATTTAAAAAGGCCGAGATCAGCAGTGACACAGACTCTGCTGTTGGATTTATAGCAGTAAAAACCAAGAGCATCATGTTCTAAAGACCAAAAACAGCCTCATCTTTGTGTGATTTCCTACTAAATATAACAGTTTACTTTAATGTTGACGAAAACGTGATTAACTTTGTGAAACAAACCACTTGTTTAGGTTTTATATCAACTTTTCCACACTGACAGCAGTGTTGGAAGAAGTATCCAGATCCTTTACTGCAGTAAAAGTACTGATACACTCTGTGAAATGACTCCACTACAAGGAAAAGTCCTGCATTCAAAACTTCCTGAAGTAAAAGTATAAAAAGCCTGAGCAGTGAGATGATGTTGGGCTGGTTCGTCTCTTGCTGTTCCTTGTATTTAAGGGATGATTTGCATCCAGGAGCTGCAGGATAACGTCTGTTTACTGTTTGCTTCGACTGCTTTAGACGTTCCCGTCCTGCGGCTGATATCTGTGTAACATCAGGCTGCAGCGCCTCATTTAAGTCATCTAATAATGTGAAATGTATTGTTTTTTTGGAGGTTTGGCTGGATAGCGGAGCAGGTCGCAGCCGTCCCGCGTCTCACCGCCGACAGCAGGTGTGGACGCAGTAAGACGGGCGTGGTGACGTGGGCAGCGAGCGCCAAGCAGACGTTTGGCGTTTACTGCTTCAATGCTTCAGGTGCTGACGACTTCCTGCTCGGGACTCACGCTGTTCCTCATGACGGGAGTATAAACCTGTTGTTCCTTTATTACCTGCAGATTTAGAGGACGACAGATCCACAGCAGCGACTCAGACGCCTCCACCTGCTGCAGCGTCGCTGGGATCTGAAGCCACGCCTCCAACAGAAACACCTGAGCAAACGTCTCCCACTGCAGCTGCTGATCTGATCAGGACGACTCACTCAGCACAGAGTCCCTCCTCCCTGAAGCCGTCCTCCACACAGGCTCCTCCTCCTGCTCCTCCTCACGTTAGCACCTCAACACACGTCGTCACTTTTCCCTCGTCTTCGTCTCCTCATGCTTCAAGTTCCTCTGTTCCCTCTGAGTCAGCGACGACGCGGCCGACAGGCTCCACCAAAGCTCCTCTGGGAGGTCCGTCCATCTTCTTCTTCTGTTTTTAGATTCATATTTAATGCAGTTGTGACGTTCTTTTGGGTCAGTTTTCCCAAGAAAAAGCTGAATTTTCTGCTTTATTTGCTGTTTAAACTCTTGACTACTCGCAGCGTAAATCTAAAATAATTAAGATATTTTATTTACTTTACAGAATTAAATTCCATCCGCAAAGCTTAAAGCTGAAATAATGACATTTTGGCCACTAGGGGGCAGAAAAACATCACAACAAGCTGATAGAAACACAAACAGGTTTTAATCTTTTAAACTGTTTAAAATGTTTTTTCATAATTGGATACAGACTTTTACCGATTAATGACAGAAACTAACTTTCTCTATGTCGGACATGGATTATCACAAAAAAAGCATAAATTAACAAATGAATATCAGGAATACAAGTGGAATTATATTAATTTACAGGTTTCAACTTATATTTTATGGATAATATTTGAAATAAGATTATTTTTTTATGGCATTTGCTGTCAGTGTAACCTGTAGAATAATGCAGTATTTTTTTTTCACTTTAATTTGATAGAAAAAGTTTGGCAACTTTTTTTGTTTCTTGATTATTTAGTTTTACTTTTTTTGACATGAAATTAAAAGTTAAAACAAACAATTAAACACCAAAGATCAATTAATTGAAAAAAAAATCTAAATGTAATATGTCTAATGTCTAATTTATGTTAAAGACAGATTAATAATTAATATTTAAAAACTAAAAATGTAACTGCATGTCAATGATAAGATGGAGAAGAAATCACAGAATGAAACATAAGAAATCATGACTTTGTTTATGGATTTTAATTGGTGCACTTAGCTTTATAATATAAATCAGATAAAGTTTTTGTTATTATTAATAAACTTTTCTGTGTCTGTGTTTTCAGATGTTCCGACGGCTCTCATCGTCCTCGCCGTGATCCTGCTGCTGCTCGCTGCAGCCGGAGTCGTGTGGTTCTACAAACTGTGAGTCAGTTCTTACTGTGTAAAAAGAAACGGCGACAAAAAATAAAAAAGATTTCTTCCTGAGAAGAGATTGTTTTTAAATCCTGTCTCTTAAAAATCACATCCCACAAAATGAAACTGCTCTCAGTTACATTTTGTGTTCGACACGAACCAAAGTCAGACCAGCAAATAATATTATTATTGACGATAATATGTTATTATTATTGTTATTGTTATCAGTAGTAGCATTGGTGCCCCCCTCTTTTTTCTTTGTTTCCTGTTTTCTTTCATCTTTATTTATTTTATTTTAATTAATTCATTAAGTATTATTTTATTATTATGAATAATAATCACATTATTATTATAGTTATTTTTTTATCAGTAGTAGTAACATATCTTGTATCGTTATTCTATAATTTTTGATTGAATAATCAAACAATTTTTTTCCTGATTTCTAACTAAAATTAACTAATTATAATAATATAATAATAATTATTATTATTATAATAATAATAATAACAATAATAATTATCACTTGCATGTCCAATTATATTCTATATTAACTGGGATAATGGACTGTCGGACAATTGGGATTTCGGTCCAGTTGGACATTTTTCTGAATAACACCTGGTTGCACAAGCGACATAAAACACAATGCAAAAGTCACCACTGTCTGCACATTTCATTCTGACTACCTTACAACAAAAAATAGACCGTATTTTTTTCCTAGGATGGCGAAGACATGACCATGCGCAAATCTGCCCATCCGCCCGTGACTTCCCCATCCTAGGAAAAAAATATCGAAAATATCATCTATTTTTGTTCTGCTTCACCCAGTAACATGTTCTGATACAAGTCAATTCATTCAGATCATGACTGATGCTAATGCATTATGAGACAGCTAGAATTACGCTCCTGTTTTCTTAGCAAACCTGTGGGCGTGGTACTGTGGCTCAAGGCTCCAATGACCTACATAAGCATGAACTTTAATTAACACTTGTGCTTTTTGCTACGGATTTTGCTTTAATTATTATTATTATTATTCTAATAATATATAGATATAATACATATCTAATACTAAACTGATACAAGAGAGAAACATTTTCTCTTCAGTTTAATTCTTTATTTAATATGTTCTAAGTCTTTGTTGTGTGTCTAATAAGTTTATTTTTCTCTTTTGTTTTGGAAAAGGAATATTTTCACCTTCTGGTCTCAGCAACAGCAGAAGGACGACACGGAGACGGAGATGTGGAAGCAGACAGACAGCGAGACGGACCTGCAGCAGGACGGAGACGAGGAGGAAGCGGACAGGAAGTACTCCAGTGACATCACGCTGTGCGTGAAGTCGAACTCACAGCAGCTTCATTAAACGTCTGTTTCCTAAAGAGGAGGAATGAGAAACGTCCACGAGGTGACCATCCACAGTAAACGTGTTAAATCTATAAACTCACTTCAGTGCAACTGTAAATGTGACCATACATTTAAAAACTTACTGCTTTTAGAGTTAAACTGGAGCTGTTATTCAGTTTGTGTGTGAGCTTGTAATTTACAAACAATTATCTTCTTTATAATAAATATAAAAATACAAAAAATAATAAATACTCTTAGTTCTTTTTTTGTCAAAATGCTTTATAATGGGAGGTTTGTTAACAGCTTCATTGAGTATCAATTGGGAATAAAATACTCTATCAGCAAGATAAGTCAATAATTTTACCATAAAATTATAAATATAAGAATAATGTTTTATATAATTAAACACAATTATGTGTAGGGGTGAAATTTTACTAAATAAATGTACTCAATTTTGAGCTACTTGAGTGTTTTATGTAATTTTATATTTCTACTCCACTAGATTTTAGAGTCAAATATTGTACTTTTACTCCACTACATTTAACTTTTCAGGTCAAGATTTCACAATAAAAACACGATTAATTGAATGACGCATTTTGATAAATTACCACATAACAGTATATTATGTAGTTAAAATAATCACAGTAAAATGCTGCTTATACAAATGCATCAATAATAAAACTATAATATATTTGAATATATGTAAAAAATCTGCATAATAAATGTTTACTTTTCATAATTTAAGTACATTATGACGCTGATATTTTTATCCTTTAATTTGAATGCAGGACTTTTTCTTGTGGTGGAGTAATTTCGCAGTGTAGTATTAGTACTATTAGTTTTTTTTTATTTTTTTTAACCACTGATTTGTGTGAATAAAGGCTCCATTCCTGAGCTGAGAATGTAAGAGCGCTCCTCCTCTCCGCCGCATGGTGGCGCCACTGAGCCGCGCGGACACAAAAAAGTACAGACGAAGAAGAAGAAGCTCGTCACGTTACCGGAAGTCTCCTCCATGCTAACATCACACACACGGTGGATGTCTGTCCTGTTTTCAGCCGTAAACGCGAACTTTACTGTAAGGTTTCGCTTGGATACTAATAATAAACAGAAATGCGGCGCCTGGGCTCCGTTCAGCAGAAGATACCGTGTGTTTTTCTCACGGAGGTGAAGGAAGAAGCGTCCAGAAAGAGGGACGGGCAGGTGAGTCCAGCTGCTGAACCGCACACACACACCGCTGCTAATGCTGCATGATTCCGTAGTTTTGGAGCAAAACAACTCAGTGGAAACACGTTTAGTTAGTTTAAAATGCATTTCTGAGTAAGTGCTGTACGGGTGTGCAAATCTTATTGCATGAATTCATAATGATGTTTTAATGTGGATGTTTGAACGTGTTTGTACCACAACCACTGCTGCAGCTGCGCAGTGAGCTGTAAACAGCTGCTGATGCTGCAGCATGAAGCACAGTGGACTGATTAAAGAAACACGTCCTTTTTATTATGTTTTAGACATATAACGCGCTTGTTTTAATGCACCTTTCGCGCCTTTCCGTCAGTTATGAAGCATGTGGTGTCATCCTCCATCCTCCTATGTTATTGTTCCTCTTCTTATATGATGATGATGATGGATGTTGGGAGTATATGAAAGTTTCATTGGAGCGAAGCAGCTAAGCACCAGTGACAGATGCTCATATAGAGTTTGTTAAAACTGTATTTGCGTGAAAATATGTGCAGCTTTTGTCCTTGACTTCACTTATTTAGATTTTGGCTGATTTGGATCATATGCACTGCAGCAACAATATATTAGTGTTTTGTGATTTGTAAATATTGATTTCTGCACCATAATAATTTAACAAGGCGTTTATTTGAGAAATTCAGTTTTTTTCTTTTTAATGATTTCTGTCATAATTGTTTTTCTGCACAAAGAAACTATTTGAGTTGACCCACTTCATGACTGAACTGATCCCATAGAGCTGCAGGACTTATAGATTTGGGAGGGTTTTCGAGCATGAACGGCCTCTTTTAAGGTCTTCATTTAGTTTTTCTTCAGCTAAAGAAACAGGAAGGGTTCAACACTTTTTCACACCACTGTTAAAAAGCTTTTTTAAATACTCGATAAATCAGCAGATATACTCCAATATAAATGTATCTGTCATAAATTAGTTGTATTATCTGACACTAATAAACTGGAAACGTTTGTGTCTCTGCAGCAGTTTCAGGTTGTTGCCACGGAGACGGTGAACCCCGTTGCCCTGGAGGCGAACATCGACTGTGCGCTCGCCACAGAAAAGATCGACGGCACCTGCTGCTATGTGACAGTTTACAAAGGTGGGTGTCTAAAATGAGATTTTGTTCGTTTCCTCTTTGTGGAGAGACTGAACGGGATGATGATGTTCCTGCAGGGCAGCCGCACCTCTGGGCTCGACTCGACAGGAAACCAAACAAACAGGCGGAGAAAAGGTTCAAAAAGCACCAACACGCTCACCGCAGCTGCAAAGGTATTTCACCTCAGTCACACAGTTTAACAGCCAAAGCTTTCGTTCATCAGATGTTTTTTTCTGCAGGAAGGTTTGACGGATCTGTCGTCCTTCTGCAGGTTTCTCGTGGAACGTCGAGGAGGATTTTAAGACGGTGCCCGAGACGTGGATCCCGGCGCACAGAGTCAAACATCAGAACGGCCGTCCGGTGCCTGATGAACACGGACACATTCCAGGTGATGAACTTTAAACTTTATTAATCAGGATAAATGAAGACATGAAAGATGATAAACTGTTAATCAGATTTACTGCAGATGTGCCGCTGCAGGCTGCATTAGTTTAACCTCATAGTAGATTAAATATAAAATTATTATTGTAATAAATAACTGTGAAGATTCTTTATTTCTGTTTGTTTAGTTTTTTTATTTGAAGTATGCTTATTTATTGATTTTTTTTCTTTTTTTTTTATTGAGTTATGGTACGGTCCAGACAATAAAAGTAAAAGATGAAATAAAAAGATGGAAGTTTCTGGATCACATCAGAGACAAACAGCCACGTTTCTGCCGTGCAGCAGCTGTGAATCATTCTGACTCTGCTGTGCTCTGTGTGTCTGCAGGCTGGGTCCCGGTGGAGCAGGAGAACAAACAGTACTGCTGGCACTCCTCCGTGCTGGACGCCGACCTCGGGGTCGCTCTGGTCCTCCGGCCCGCCGCGGACGGCGGCGAGCTGCTGGAAGTCGCAGCGGTCCCGCTGGCCGAGCTGCTGGAACAAACTCTGGAGCTCATCGGAACAAACGTCAACGGGAACCCTTACGGTAACGGGACTGTTTTTATTTTAATGTTACAACTCAATACTGTGGCTTCAAAAAGGATTCTTAAAAATCTGATTCTCACAGTACAGAGTGCCGTAAAAACATCATGATAAACTTCATAGTACGCCACAAAAAGGCATAAAAAGTGATTTTTTTAAAAAGTGCATGCAATTCAAATTTCACAAAAATGCATAGTTTATATGCTATTGAACATATCATAAAAAATGTCATAGTATGACATTAAATTTGAAAATGAAATAGCACAGAATGCCAGAAAGAAGTCACAGTACAGCTACAATGAATTAAAAAACCAAATGTCATATCATAGTATAGTTCAAATTAAAATGAATGTATTAAGTAAAGCATGTTATAAAAAACATCATGTAAAAGAAAAGTTAAAAGAAGTTACTTTACTTTTTAGGATTACTTTATTTTTTTTAGGATTACTGTTAGGACTGTTATACTGGAGACACTGATATCAAATGAAACTAGAAGATCTGAGGAATCTGTTTGTACCAACCTATATATAAGGATATCATGTCTGGAAGCTGCTGAAATAATCCTGTGAAGTCAGGCTATTTTTGTCACTATGTGATTACCATGGTGATTTTCACAGTAGTCATGTGACCTCTGACATCATGCTATCGAATGAAAATGGGCTCCATGTGTTCCCACAGGGCTCCTCTTTACATACAGGTCTACTTTATGCTGATAACAGCTATTTAAGTCAAAAACCACATATGCTTTCTCAGACCAACGTTGCTGAGCTGCATCTCAGATTAATCTTCAGGTTCTCAGCTTTCAGATGACGTCCATCACTTTCAGGTGTCATTTATTGTTGAGCTGTTTCATGGGCCGTTTTAGAAAACAGAGGCTCTAACAGGTCAGTTTGTTGTCCCCTCAGGCCTGGGCAGTAAGAAGCAGCCCGTTCACTGCCTGGTGTCCCACGGCGCCGTCCGGATCAGGAACCCTCCCCCGGTGGACTTCCAGCAGCTGTGCTCCTGGTTCAGGAGTCCCGAGGGCCGCGTGGAGGGCATCGTCTGGCACTGCAGCGACGGCACGCTGGTCAAGGTCAGAGCACCACAGATACACGCAGCAGCAGCAGAATTTAGACTTTGAACGGAAAGTTTCAGTGAGAAGAAGTGAAACGAAGCGGAAATTTGACTGTTGTTCACATTTTGGACTATTTTTCTGTCATTTTTGTTCAAATCATTCATTAATATGTCTGAACAGACAATAATTAAGCCATTTTAAGCATTTTTAGGCATTTTAAAATTTGACCTTTTTTGACCAAAAAACAACATGCTATAATATGACTTTTGTTCAAATTTTGGACACCTCGTAATACAGTGTTTTTCTGTCATTTTTGTTCAATTCATACTGTAATGTGTATGAACAGGCTTTAATTTGGCCATTTTAAGCATTTTTAGGCATTTTAACATTTTAACCATCATCAGAATTTGGACTTTTAAATGAGAAAAAGTAAAACGAAGCTGTAAAAAAATCTTTTTATTCTACACGTAATTTAAAACCTCACCAAAAATAAACCATTCGGAATAACTGGATCCACTGTGAAGACGTGATTGATTGATTGATTGATCGGTTTACACAGAGCTGAGAGGAGAGGACAGGAGAGGCTGCAGTCAGGACACTTTAATTTCAAATCAAAAATCTAAGTCATTTTGGATTTGATTGATTTTGATTTGAACATGTAGAGACCCAATCTTTTTCCAATTTTCAGGACACTTGCGTGCAATTGGAAAAGTGTTTTATAAATTCTGTTTTATGCCAATTTTAAAATCAGAGAAGTTTTTTTTTTTCTGATTTCTGTCATTCTAACTGCATGTTTGAGTTGTTCCCACTTCTAGCCATGATTGTGTCTGCAGGACTTATATATTTTATGTATTTATTCAGTGAAATACAAGGACACAGAGAGTGAAAATGCCCTGAAACAGCTTGTTGGACACATTGTTTATAAGATGTTTTTATGATATTAAAGTTTTTGAATCGTGTGTGTTGTGTCTGCAGGTTCACCGTCACCACCTCGGGCTGCGGTGGCCGGACGGCGGCAGCAGCCTCGGCGACAGGCCGCTGGTCGTCCGCGTCGAAGGGACCGTTGACGAATACAACAACAGCAAAGACTTGTTCGCGGCGTTCTCCGCGCTGAGCGGACGGCGAATCAGCCGGCTGCAGGACGTGCAGTTCGACTCGTGAACACAGAGACGATGAAACTTTTTCTTTTTCTGCAGCTTCTGCTGACGAGAGCTGCCACGTGTTATTGCCAATAATTCCAGACGGTGAGGCTTGAAAATTAGCTTTGAAGATCATGTTCGACTTTACTGTGAAAACGACTGACCAAGTGGACTTTTATTCAGCAACTGAAGTTGTTCCAAATGTTCCTTTACATAATAAAATGTAAATAATGTATGTTACTGCTACA
This sequence comes from Serranus cabrilla, assembly GCA_903364295.1. NCBI lineage: Eukaryota > Metazoa > Chordata > Actinopteri > Perciformes > Serranidae > Serranus > Serranus cabrilla. The sequence goes on from CAFUXE010000603.1 coordinate 777,744, forward strand.
TGAAGAATAAATGACGAGTATTTAAACATTTATATTTAACAGATTTTTATTCCAGTCTGATTCGTAAAAAAAAACTGTTTTATTGACAAATATAATACATCAGAAATGTACAAATATAGAGAAATAAATATGCTACATTCAAAAACAAATAGCTGCCTCGTGGAAGAAACTTAATAAGGAGCTACGTGACAGAAAAACGCCTGAATTTGAAGATTTAAAACTCCAGTAAAACACGATTGAGTGGACGATATTAACAGATCTCTATGGCTGAAACTTTTTTGAAAGACGTCTTTGATTCCCCAAAACTTTAGTGAAATAAAACTAAAACTATCCACATGGCTAAAAAAAACAAAAACTGTATTTAGGTACTTTTAAGCCGCTCAGTTTTGGTTATATTTCTTGTAAAACATGCTTTTCTCTTAGAAAAATAAAAACAAAGAGCTTATTTTCTAACATCAATTTGGCTAAAAATGGAGAGAAAAAAGTCAAAAAATATGTTTACTCTTATGACTTAATTTTATTTTAATACTTATGACCCAATTTCCACACTAACAACTAGAAAAATAAACTTAAAAATCCCCCAAAATATATTTCTTTTTGTCCTTTCCACATTTTAGCACTCAAAATATTTTTGGTAACTGCCTCAAAAAATCATTGTAATCCCTGAAATTCATCCCCGCTGATGAGACATTTCCCGACTCGAAGTTTATCTGTAGATCTGAGCTTAAGCAGCAGGTACCTGCAGAGGAACCTTCAGGTGTGATTTAAAGGCGCAGTGACCCGTTTCAGCCGACGGACACACTGGGAAGCTCGGCTCTGACCCCAAACTGCTCACACACCTTCTTCAGCTGCTCCTCCAGCAGGACGTTCTTCTTCACCTCCAAGTTGTAGTTGTACTTCAAGTCTTCAATCTCGTCGAAAAACGCCGGGTCGAAGTTCTCCAGCTCCTTCTTCAGCTTCTTCACCTCGGCCTGGAGTTTAGTTTTCTCTGCCTGGGCCGCCTGCAGGAGGCGTGTGAGCTTCCCGTGGTCTGAGGACGGAGAGAGAAGAGAGTGAAGAGCCTCTCAGACAGGGCGTCGCCATGACAACAGAGGAGCAGGAAGTCTCACCTGGTGTGGAAGATGTCTCCCCGTACCGCTCGCTGTACTCGTTCAGCCTCTGTTTCAGCTCTGTGTTCTCCTTCTGCAGCTCCGTGTTCACCAGCCTGAAGATGAGAAGACGAAAACAACAAACTACCGTAAGACTTTCTTATTCATTTTCGGGTCTCCTATTATACGGTGTTTTTCTGGACAAACTATCCTACTAAATGTAATTAACAGAGTATAATTGAGCCATTTTAGGCATTTTAAAATTTGTCCTTTTCGACAAAAAACGACATGCTATAGTATGACTTTTGGACATCGCGTAATATGGTGTTTTTCTGTGATTTTGGAAAAAATGTGCTCTAGTATGCATCAGCAGACTATAATCGAGCCATTTGAAGCATTTTGGGGGGGGTTAAAAATGTAACCATTTTGTGACAGAAAAATGACATGCTATACTATGACTTTTTTCAAGTTTTTGACACCTAATATGGTGTTTTTCTGTCATTTCTGCCTAAAAGGCCTAAAAATGCTTAAAATGGGCAAATTATAATCTGTTGATACTTATTAAAGCTTATTATGGACAGAAATGACAGGAAAAACACCATGTTGAAAAATCGCCAAATTTTCAAAAAGTCATACTATAGCATGTGGTTTTATTTTTTTGGGCCAAAATTCAAGTTGTTCAAAAATGCACCAAATTCGCAGGATAGCTTTAT
>CAFUXE010000604.1:95768-107556 GCA_903364295.1 Serranus cabrilla
AAAAAACGTCCTCCAGCTGCAGTTTGTCGTGATATATTTGGGAAAAGTGGGCCACCTGCCTGTTCACTTTGTTTCCATGGCAACCGGCGACCATCAAGGCCGCTGATGAGAAAGTGTCAAACACGCTCAAAAAAACTCCCACAAACTTTACTACGACAGCACCACCGCTGTCACTCCCATGATTATTACAAAATAGCATCAAAGTGATTTTTAAATATAAAAAGAAGATAAAAAAAAGGAGTTTTCTTAATATTCAGAAATAGTCCTTTTATTCTCAGTGTGAGGTTTCTGTGGTCGTATCCAGCTGTGGGCAGCAGCTGGCAGGCTGAGCGCCGGCAGGGGACAGAAGACAAGAAAAAGATCAGACGGAAAGTTTTAGCAGAGGAACTTTATCTGCTCTAATTTTAACTTTTCAAGTTTTTAACACTCTTATCCACATGGGAGTGTATGTTTGTTATTATTGAAACAACCTCAAACCTCAAAGATGCTGCATACTGCATAGAAAAGCCTTCGCCGAGGCAACAGGGTCACTCACACAACACCAAACTACTCTTGAAGGATTATAGTGAAAACATGTATTTTGGGACACTGGCATTGAAATATTTCATCCACTGGATGGCAGCAGTTAGTGAAGGCAATAGGGTCACTGACGCAATAATATAAATTCACAAGGACTGCGAGGCGAAGAGGAAGAGATGATCTATTATTCATATTATTACAGTCCATAATTTATGTTTAAAATGTGTTTTAAGTAAGCATGAGATGTCGTATTACTTATACATGTCAGACATCATGTGAAAGATTTATAGCTCTGATTGAATCTGAAAATGCATAAATAAAAAGGGAAATATTGTTTATGTTGTTGATCATTTCTATTTATTTATTTATTTTCTAACGATAAAATAATCCTACATACACAGAATATACAACTCATTGCTGTTTTCTGGAGATAATTTCATTTAAAAAGTTGTTCAAGTTTGTTTATTTAGGATAAAAGAATCCAAAATATATATGCAGCGTGTATTAAAGCATTAATCACTGATTTGAGCAAATAATTCATGAAAAAATTGGATAATGTTACGTTTGTAGGAAAAATACATCTGAAAATATATCTAACACTATTTATAGTTATGTTAATGGTGGTTTCTCTTCCTTTATATTCTCCATCCACTGGAATAGATGGGAAAAAAAGTATTTTAATCAATTTTATTTTGATTTTTAATGCATTTTATTAAAAATCCACCATTTCGATGCCTTTCTATGTTTGGAACATGCAGTAATTGGGTTCTGAATGGGTTGAAAAGGCCAAACTGACATTTGTATGTGTCTTTGTTTGTAAGTTTTCTAATAATCCAACATTAGCAGGACTGAGCTGCTTATTGTCTGCAGAATATACACTGATGTCACCACTGAAAGCAAATGTGGTTTAAAATGAAATAAGATCTAAGTAAAATTGTAAAATGCAAATATCAGCGACGCATTTGCACAAATCTAAAATAATAGCTGTGAAAGACAATGAAGCTCTTTTGAACCTCGAAGCCTTGAGGATATTTTAAAAAACAAAACTTGACTATTTTAATTTCCAGAGGGGGAAAAACATAATTACAGAGCTCAGGGTGCAGCAACCTTTCCTCCTCCTCAGCGAGCGGAGTTACTTTAGTTCCCAGCGAGATAATTCAGTCGTCTTCAGTTTGGTGACAGAAATGTGTTTGTTTTCTTATTATTTATCAGCTGGTTTGAGTCTCGGGTCATTCAGAGGGCGTTTCTGTTGGCTGCTCTACAGATGCAGATGTGCGTTCACGGATACATAAAGCCGGATTCAACGCTGCAAGATCCTGCAGAAAATGTTGTTTTTCCAGCATTGGCTACAGCTGCCTACACAGCAAAGCAAAGTCCAAAAGAGAGTCGGAGAGAGAAACTGAGTATCTGCTCTCAGCTGCTGCTATTCAAACTATTGTTGTCCATTTATAAGCAAAACTGCATAAAACGATCGTCCAGTTGGCCGTCGAGGTGACCAAGAAGATTTTAAGGACGATCGGCGGGAATGAGAGAAGCTAAGAACTTAAAGGTAAAACACACTGTGAAAAAAAAATGTATTTTCCAAATGTGTACTGTGATATTTTAAAGGGTTTGTCTTGTTGTGTTTTCTACATTTAGTTAAAAATGCCATATAAAAGTACCAATAATACTGACGCAATAATATAAATTCACAATATAAATTCCAGATGGTGTTCCGGATCACCGATCACCACCAAAATCTAACCACCTGTTCCTCGTCCCAACACACTTGTTGTCCGACAATTTCATCCAAATATGTGCAGAAATTTTTGAATTATTTTGAACAAAAGCAGACACACCCTAGTGAAAACATAACCTCCTTGGTGGTAAGTGTTTGGAAACCTTGTTACCCGACCGTTTTTTTATGATTACATTTTTTTTATAGCTACTGCTAATTCACGTTTATGTTGCTAGCGAGAGCCTCAAATCACAATTTGCAAAGAAAACTGAGCAGTAACCAGTATAACGGACTGGGATCACAGTTTGGGATGATGGGAATGATTGACCAGTACTGGAGAGAGAGGACGGTTTTACAAATGTCCTTTTTCCAGAAAACTCTGCAGCTCAAGTATCAGATTGAAACAGACTGAATCAAACACAAGGATAACCATTTTAATATCGTCCAACCAGAAAACACAGGAAACCACAGCAGTGCAAACAGGAAGTGGGATTAAACTCGTCTCTTTGACTTCCTGTTTCTGACACATATTGGTCCCAAGTCGTCACCACCATCATCATTATGATCAGAATCATCTTCAACATCTTTAACTCACATTTTGATTTTAAATATCATATTTGTTATGTTGGACAGAGTTCATTGTACATGTGTGCTTCATGTCTGTAAACCGAATCTCCCTGACGGGGCAATAAAGGTTCAAAACGCACTGAATAATTAGCATAATAATCATAATAATACTAATTAGCTTTTTCACATCATCGACAATTATCATTAGCGTCTCGACCGCCATCATTAGATCCACATCGCTTCAGATCACAATCATAATAATGTTTAATTATCATTTTAATCATCATGGCACAGCAGTCGGCGTCGCCTCGCAACTGCTGCTGGAACCTCCATCATCGACTTCGTCACACACACACGCACACACACATCACTGACCACACGGTGTATAGAAGCAGGCAGGCCCATTAATTCATATATGGCTCAATTATTAACATCAAAGCCGGATCTAACAAAAGAGGAATAACTTCAAAAAGTCTGTTTCAACAGGACGGAGGTTCACCATCAGGATTCTACTCGAGTCCAAAAAAGATCGATCTGGATTTCAGAGTTGGCTCCCAGAGATATCCGTATAGGTGTGTTTTCTGTCCAGTTAATCGTTCCTCCGGACTTCACAGTTCATTAACATTTAAAACTCTAAAGGGGGGGAAGCAGACATGTAAAATCTGAAGAATCCGCCAGTTCTACTGTACAATCCAGGCTTCTGGAGCATCTGTCCATCTGCAGAGTTCGTCACACTTCCTGTCGTTTTCCAGAAGGATCCGTCGCAAATCCGTCAAACTGTGGAGTCATCCGTCAGTATGGCTGTAAATCTTTTCACTGAAAGTCTTAAAATCTATCAAACTGCAGGAACTCAGCTTCCATCTCGCAATAAAATCTGTATCATCCGTCTGATCGCACAATGTCCACTGCAGAATCCGTCACAATACAAAGCCAGAAAACGTCCTTCAGGCTTCGGATCTTATTATTCCATCGTTCCGCTGACACTTTAAATTCCCAACAAAAATCCATCGTGCTGCAGAATCTGTTGTCCTCTAATTGTCCAATCTGTCCCATGAACAGTAAAAGTCCACTGGTGATAAGCTTGAGTCCTTAAAAACACCACATCGTCTGCATACAAAGACACTTAACATAAACCATCTCAGTTATCTTTCTTTTTCCTCCATCCTCCATCTCATCCACTCATCTACCAAACAAAAAACTAAAGAGTGATTGAAAGCTAACCACTGATTGGCCAAAGATTAGTTTTTTTTCTGCCCAGCAACTGAGGGACGACAATGGTTTTGTGCTTTGTGAAACCAATGAGATGTGTTTTTTATTTGGTCAGAGTTTTTTTTTTCTTTTAATCTCCAAAGGTTGCAGTCAGTCAGACAGGTTGTCATAGAAACTGTCAGCTGTTCTAGTCCCCTGACTGAAGAGGGATTTTCTGTTCTTCCTCATCCATCTGTCACTTCTTTTATTCAATAAGTCCCTCTGAGGAGCGGCTGTCAGCTTCCACCAGGTCAATAAATAACAAGAAAGTTCCTTGGACAGATTTCAGGTGGGTAGAGAAACTGTTTCAACATCAGCTGTGACTTTAATAGTTTGTTTTCTGTCAAAAACCGACTTTCTGTCATGAGCTGATGTGTTCAGAAAAAGAGCTAATACGAGGCTGTCTGCACTGAACATGATGATGTTGTGTGATTGTTGTTTAATTGACGACAAATCAAAAGAAAATGGGTGAACAAAGGGGGATTTCTGTCATTGTTAGGTTTGTTTTAACCTTTAATTTAGGAAATGTTCTCTGTTTTTGTCTCAACAACTTAAAAGAAAATACAAACAATTACATTTTGCGAGGAAAAAACGTGTACTTTCATCCTTTTTTAACCTTCTGTTTTGTCCTAAAAACACAAAAATTTGCCTTTGACTTTCTATTATTCAGACTGGAAAATGCAAACTGGAACTTTCACAAGTTTAATTCATGGTTCAGTTTTTAGTGAAGGCTGCAAAAGTTACTTTTCTAGTCTCTTTGTTTTGTTTAATGCCATAAACGTACTTTCTGCCGTAAAGATGAAATGATTTACTTTCCTAAATTCTCATAATTAAATGAAAGTTGCAGGCTTCAAAGAAGGAAATCTATAATGCTAAGACGTGTCTACACTGAGCTGCTATATGAATGTTATATAATCGATACTTTTGTGCAGTTTAAACTAACTACAATGTGCAAACAAAAGAGGGAGTTCTGACGCAGCATTATTTATGAAATATTCTCTGGTTTTTGTGTCCCAGCAGACAAATAAAAAGAGAATAATAAGAATGAAATCTGGCGGGAAACGACTCGTTCTTTCGTCCCTTTTGTCTTAAAAATCACAAATATTTGCCCTGGAAGCATTGAAATATTAAAATGTTCTGAATTAGCTGAAATCTTTCCACATGAGAGACGGGGAAATAAAAACTTTCACAAGTTTTCCTTTGTGAAAGCTGTCAAACTGTTCTGAACACTGTCAGCTCCATTGCACCTCTGCTGTCTCCCATTATTCTTTGTATTCGAGAACCTCTTTGGGGCTTTTAAATTTATTTTCGCTTTTAGCTTTTTAAAAAGGTTCCCAGCTCTGTTGTTTCAAACACAAAACAGACCACAACATGACTGTTTCCTCCACACGCGCTCAGCTTTACAGACAAAGTTTCAGCTTTCATATTCAAAGTATTTTCCTAAAGCGACGCCCTCAACAAAGCTTCCCCAACCTGCTGATATTTCCCAAACTGCTGGAGTTTTGGATGCTGCTGCTCTTTAAATCCAAGCCGCAGCGGTTTGAGTGTTGTGGAGAGTTAATGAGTGTGAATGAGTCCTCTGAGTGCTGCGATCAGAGGACAGCGAGTCCACGTCGTGTTAATTACATCGCTGTTAAATGATCGACATGCAGCCGACTGCTGGTTAATCTGCCTTTTAATGTCAGCTGGTTTAATGTAGCGAGCACAGGAAGGTCTGAGTTAAACTGTTCGGGTCTCTGGTTCATGACGAATCTGCATCGGAGCCAAGAGAGGCTAAAAACACGTCTTTAGTCAGTCAGAAAACATAAAGATCTGGATAGCATCGAGTTAGAAGTCGTGCTTGTTCATTAACCCTCCGAACCCCAACAAGCTGTTCAGGGTGTTTTCTGCTCGTTTTACTTACTGTGGCCTCGTATTTCACTGCAATATATTAAAACATGCAGCTCTACAACTTAAATATGTCTTTGTGCAGAATAACAAAGTTAGAAAGACATAAATCAGAAAGAGAGTTCAATTTCTTTGATAAATTGATTCAAAAATTTGAATAAAATGTTAAAAAGTGTCACAAATATTGACAAAATAAATGGGCTCTCCACATATTATTCAAATGTTCAGTGTTGTCCTGTCTGCAGCCTCTCCTGTCCTCTCCCCTCAGCTCTGTGAAAACGTGACCGTTGGTCTCAGCAGAATCAATCCTGGCTTCACAAAATCTCTGAGGAGCAGAATTTAATGTTTCTAACAGGATCTGGTTTGTCTTTCTATGAGAAATGATGTATTTTTTGGGATCTTACAAACATACCTTTGGGTTCAGAGGGTTAAAGAACGAGACATTTGCGCCTGGAGTTTTGGTCTGTTTTGTCTGATTCAGGTTCAAATAATCTGGTCAAAAGTCAGAAATTGATTCTCAGACTTGTTACTCGGACATGAAAGCTTTCAGGCTGATGAAACGGTGTCTAACATCTTTAGCATCTTTGCCACATTTATCATCTGTCTTTATGTAAAGTCGTGTCACAATGCGTATCATACTTCTAACCTTCAGTGCGTCAGGAAAGATTGTTCACTTTGTTATTTTTTAACCATAAATGACTGCAGTAAAATCTGGTTTTGCCAGTTTTCAAGTGAAAGAACTGTACGGTTTTAGCAACGAAACAGTAGTTTGTGCGTTGGGCATTAAAAGTTTTTTTCATACTTGTGAAATGCAAAAGTTTCTTGGACAAATAATCTGTTTCGATTTAAACAAAGAAACAGATTTGTTTTGAGGCTAGCTACCAAGCTAGCTAGCGGCTTTGAAAAAATAAATCTGAAATAAAAAGCTTGCAAACAAACGTCCTAAAAAGCAAAACCAGTATAAAGAAACCAGCTGAATGAGTCAGTCTCATCTTCATTTAGTCTTTTCTTTCTGTCTGACTGCTTCTGTGAGCTAGCAGCGTGTAGCATGAAGTCAGTTAGCAGTCGCTCGCTAGCTAGCTAGCTAGCGTTAGCCGAGGGCGGAGCTCGGCGGTTTGCGCAGCCACTGGAAGAACTGCCGCCGGTGGAGGTGGTGCCAGCGCACGTTGCCCTCCACGATCTCCAGCGAGCGCGGCAGTGCAGGCCCCGCCCCCACGCCGCTGGACTGGATGAACTCCTTCAACTGAGGAGAGAAAAGACGGGAGGAAAGGAGGGAAAGGGAAGAGAAAGGAGAGGAGGAAAAAGGATCAGAACACCTCTGTGACACCGAAGAAGAAAAGAAACAGAAAATCCCAAAAGTTAGAAACAGCGGATAGAGTACGGAGGCAGAGAACGACCGTGCACTTTTTATGCACTGTTATCTCGACACAACAAAGAATTCATTTATAATGTGTTCGTGTTCATTTCAACCTACATACCTTAGAGCTAGCAAGAACGGCTTCTGTAGCCGGTGGCTGTAGCTACATAAAGTTACACTTTATGTTAGTTTGTTTACTGACTGGGTTTGTTTAGTGGATAACGTTTAGCAAATTAGAGGCTGACAAACTATTTATCCGTCTGATTCAGCTAAGGTAACGCAGATGTAGGCTAACGTTAATTTAGCTAAATTAACGTTAGCATGTAAACATGACATAGCTAATTTAATGTTAGCCTCCGTTACCTTAGCTGAATCAGACGGATAAATAGGAGTTTGTCAGCCTCTCAGGTTGAAATCAACACGAACACATTATAAATTAATAAGTTATCACGAGAAATCGATCTTTGTTTTGTGTTGTTTGAGATAACGAGATAATAAGTCGTTAACACGAGATAACAGTGCATAAAAACTAAAAAAATACCAGGCCGTTCTCAGCTTCAGTAACAGAGTTTGACAGACTTCAAAGATCCTACAAGAAAAGTGAGATTTCCACGTCTTTTATGAGTATAAAGCAGGTTTTGTTGCTATATAAATACTGTGAAAGTGTCAAAAATGCTCAATCTAAGTAGAATCTGTACTATTTAGAGCCAGAGAGTGCAAACAGCCGTTTACACCTCTGATAGGGCTTAGAATAATAATAAAAAAAAACAACGTTTCACAGAAAACTGCAGCTTAAATCAATTAAATTCTGGTTCAACTGTGCAACAAATACGACGCCATGTTTTATTCTGAACTGTACCGATGAGTGAGCAGCAGAGGCTCATGGGAACTGTAGTATTTAGATGAAGTTGAAATAAGAAACTACTGATTTATAAGGTTTTATTTCTCTGTGTTAAGCAACATGAGAGAAAAACTCTCGCAGGAGGTGTCCACATACTTTTGTCCACATGGAATAATCCGTTTCACTCCAAAACGCTGGAAGAGCCAAACTGTCAGGCAGCCAGCAGGTCAAACACGAAGCGCCTCTTGATGTTTCAGTAGAAAGAACACTTTGCTGTTTTAAATGGCAGCTGAACAGAAACTCTCCAGCATGAAACTGCGAGCGTTAAAAGCCAAACCGTCTTTTAAGGGCTGATAATTAAAGAGAAACTTTGTTTTAAAGGTTGGTAATGAGAGGTAAAAATGTCCGGCATGAAAGCCGGCGAATCAAAGGGAAAACGCTTTTTCACAGCGAGGTAATTAAAGGGAAAGTTTCCAGCATGTGAAGCGAAGTATTAAAGAGAAACTTCTTCCTTTGTCGGGGGAGAAACTTTGAATTAATGTCATTTTTAAAAGTTTAAGAGGAAACTTGGTGTTGTTCGGAGTTTGACAGATTCAGTGGAGCGCAGGAGGAAATCCATCCTGAACTTCCACTTCCTGTCCGACACTTTTTATCTCCCTGCAAACACACATTCTTCACATCAGCTCATGAACGGATCTTTATTTCTCTCTGCCTCCTAAAAAAACATCCGCGAAGTGAAATGAAAAAGACACATCGTTCTTTTCATCCGAGCGGGTTTTGTGTTCAGAGGTCCCGTTTTAATTTGTGGTGATTGTGCTGGGAGCCCACGCTGAGGCTGCTCGCCGTTACCATACCAACCGCAGCCAAAGGGACCGCAAACTAAATGCGTTTCACCGTGAAACATTAAATGAAGAGGCAGATTTTTATTCAGATACGCGCCCACAAGCCTTTATGTTTGCAGGGAAACGGGAATATTAATTCAAAACACTTTTTTTTCTGTCACTTCTTTTCTGCATTTTCCTCCATCAGGCATCATGTTAAAAAATATATATATAATAAATGAATAATGATCAAATAAAATAAGGATAGTGATCAATAAAATAATAAAGAAAAGAATAGAAATGAAAAAAAAAAAGAAAAAACAATAAAAGAATAGCAATTATGGAAATTATAATTTAATACTCATACTAATAAAATAATAATTAAATAAATGTAATTAAATAATAAAATTATAATAATGGAATTAATAATTAAATAATAAAAATCAAATAATGACAATGCAAATAATAATGCAAATAATAAAATAAAATAGCAATGAAAAAATAATAGTAGCAGAAGATAATGATATTGCTATTTAAAAAATTAAAATAAAATAATGAAAAAAAACAACCTATGGATAACAAAAAAAATAATGAAATAATAATTAATTAACAAAAGTGATAATTAAAATAATAATAATACAAATAAAATAATAACAAAGAAAATGGAAATAACAAAATAATACAGATAAAATAATAATAATGATGGAAAATAATAATGAAATAATGATAAAAGTAAAAATAAAATAATAATGCTCATAAAAATAATAATTTAAATACAAAAAATTAAATAATGATGAAAAAAATTATACAAAATTTAAATTAAAATATATATGAATATGTTTATGTGTATTATATCTGCAGTGTGTCTCTGAAAATATTTGAAGTATTTCTGCAAGAGTTTCTTAAAAAACAAGCTGTTTCCCATCTGCACGTCTTAATCCAAACTGACCGTCAGGTTCCTGTTCCTTTCCTCTTAATAAGCTTTTCTGGGTGGTTTGAGCTGCTCAAGTTGAGCCAAAGTTCCTCCATTGAAGACTGACGGAGGCCGCTGTGCTTTTCAATGCAGCTGAAGTGTTTTTGTAGGCTGGACGCCGTCTGGGCTCCGAGCGCTGCAGGCTCTTCCTTCCCCTCACAGCTGGTTTCTGCTCTGAAGTGCACTCCGACACACACAGGTGTGTGTCTGTACTAACCAGGTCCAGCCAGTTTCACTCCAATGACGGCGCAAAAAACCTTCAGTTTGGTCTTTTAAAAATATTTGACTTTTCTGTGTTAAAATGTCTAAAAATGATGAGCTGTGTACTCTTTATCCAAAAACTATTTTAAAACCCGGAGAAATCTGCAATTTTAATCCAGGTGACGCTCCATTAGGCTTCCTTCTGTCGCCTGTCAGCGGCATCAGGTCACATTTGTGCATAATGTGTCATAAATTAACTTTTTATCCAGTTTTAAGCAGCATTTTCATGATGTTTTGTTACCAGAAACAGGATTTGTTGTCTGGATCTCAAGTTATTAGAAATAAAAGGTGAGAAAACCTCCTCTGTCCACCAAACTCCATTAGAGAAACACTGATTTTTAAAGTGAAACAGCTTTATTCTGGGTTTTCTGAGTTTAATCAGCAGGTTTGTTAGTTGTGGAGAGGAGGAAACCTCTGAGCATAATACTGCTGCTGAATGATGAACACTGAAGGAATCCTGACAGCAGAAACTGACTGCAAAGGTGAAAAACACCAACTCCCATGATGCCTCACTCCTTCACGGTGAACCAAACTATGTTTTCTGTCATTATTTTGAATGCATTTAGCAAACAGTTCAATCTAAATGCTTTCTGAGTGCATCAGTTCTTCATTCTACCATCATATCTGAGCTGAATAATGTGTGTTTGTGTGTTTACCTCGTTGAGTTCCTTCTCGGTGTTCAGGAACTCTGTGACGCCTCCGATGAGCTTCGAATTCATGAACAAAGCTTCACCGTACCTGAGCAGACAGAGAGGGAGATAAAGTTAGTTAAGGTGTAAAAAAACAGACGAAATAGCCCCAAACTCCAAAGGGTTTAAAACAGACAACACACACACACACACACAGTGTGCAGAGGGAGACTCACCGAGCGTTGAGGATGTCCCACTTTTCCCTGAAGTATTTCCAGGCGAGGTTTCTTCCTTGCGGGTTCCTGCCAACGTGGATGATGACGTCGATCACGTCCTGCTCTGGGACGAGGTCAGAGGTCAGGGACAGGTTCAGCAGCCTGCAGGCAGACACACGGGACATTATTATTATTATTAATATTATTATTTTTATTATTATCATTATCATTATTATAATTATGACACAGAGCAGCCGGCACACATTAGAAAAGGTTAAAGGAGATAGAAGGAAATAAATCTACACTTGCATATATATATTCTGGATGGGAAACACAAACACACGCGCACACACACACACACACAGAAGGGGAGAAAGTAATCTGATTACTCCCAGTCTGCAGAGATAGAGGGATTTAAAAGACGAGACAGAACTGAGAGTTTCACAATAAAAGTCATGTTCAGAGTTTACCTTCATCCTTTTTACCTTCTGTTCCATTTCTCTGTATCGCTGTGTGTGTGTGTGTGTGTGTGTGTGTGTGTGTGTGTGTGTTGTTTGGAGCTGCTGTCTTTTCATTAAACCACCAAATCAATTTTCTCCCTCTCTCTTCCCACAATCCCTCTGTGCCGAGACCATTTCCTGTGCGACCAATCAGTGTGTTTCTGCGGTGTGGTTATTTTTTTTATTTTTGTTTGTGCCTTAGAGTGTGTGTGTGTGTGTGTGTGTGTGATAGCTGCTATCTGAACATGCAGTA
>CAFUXE010000604.1:225790-238002 GCA_903364295.1 Serranus cabrilla
GTGTGTGTGTGTGTGTGTTAAACTGCACAAACACAGAGAAATGTTGCAGTATGAAGCTGCGTTCAGTTACGGCTCAGTTTCGTGTCTCTGACGTCTCACACTGAAATAGCTGCCGTGCATAGACGCCTATGAGATTTTCCACACATTTTCCAGAGGATCGTTAGTGACTCGGACTTCTTCTTCAGCTGCATCGTGTTGGTTTTACATGAAATTTCTCAGCAGCTGCTGGATTTATTTCAGGTGAATCTCTCAGTTAAAGTTTCATATGAATCATATTAATATTAATTCTTTGGAGCTAAATAATTCTGGACTGAGAGCTCCAGCATGTGGAGGGAGAATAAAAGAATATGAAACTTTTGCTGCAAGACTTTTAACTGTTTTTTTACAGGATTTTTTTTTTATTATTTATTTATTTTTTTTACACAGGCAACATTTTAGGTTAATAATTGCTGGAAAAAGTCAACAAATAGAACTGAAAAGAAATAAAAATGTTAAATTTTGGAAGCAAAAGCTGCCAAACTAATTAAGTTAAATTTTATAGATAATTCCTGTAAAAATACAGAAAATAAACAGTAAATACCTGTATTCAAAAATATACATCTGTACAATAATAAAAGTTTTATTTTACCTTAATATGTCAGTCAGATTTTGGCAACAAGCTGCAGGACTTTTAATGTTTTATTACAATATTTTTCTGTTTTGTTTTACATAAAATTCACTGTAATTTAACATTTAAGACCTTTAAGCAAATAATAAATAATTCTGTAAAAAATCTATAATGTCTAATTATATTAACTTATGGATTTCAACTTCCAATTTAAAAATAATAATAATAATAATAATACATGTTATTTGTATCGTGCTTTTAAATGCACTCAGACACATTAAAAACAAGTAAGAAACAATAAAAATTAGCAACAATTAAGAATTTAATTAAGTAATTTATGCTTAATATTTGTAATTAAAGTACCTCTTTCTTTTTATTAACATCTTGTTAATAAGATGTTCAGGTCGTAGGCACCACCACCACCTGAAACTAATCACATTTATAGTTATTTATTCTGCATTAAATGAAATAAAACCCTCGTTATTAATACAAACGCTGATATAAAACATGAGAATCCTGGTTGCTGGTTTTTCAGAGAAACTCTCCAGTTATTCCAACGTCCTGCAGCAGAACTCATCCGGAGCATCAGCTCGGCTTCACGGAGGCCGAGGCTCCTTTTCAGAAGCGTCTCCCGAGGATTCCCGAAGCGCCTGGAGAGAAACCGGGACGCATTACCTCCTGAATGGGAGGCGGGGGGGTTCCACTTCAAAGCTTCATTCAATAAGAGTCCCAGAGTGAGAGCAGCAGGTCCGAGGCTCCGTGTCCAGGTGAAACTTTAAACCCCCCGAGGCGTCGCAGGGAGCGTGGAAGGCTGCCGGTCGCGTGCTGGGATTCCCGTCAGACACCTGAATGCAGCGTTCATCCAATCAGGACGTGATGAATATTCCAATTCCAGTCCAATTATCCAGCTGCTGCCTGCAGGACGTGTCCCTCCATCACAGGAGTCGACCTTCAGCTGCTGTCCGATCCGTGCAGCGTCCACACCAATCAGAGGAACGATTGCTAAGTTTACCAATCAGTCTTTATTTTAGGAAATTCGTCCAGTTCAGAGACGCAGCAGAGAGGAAATCTGATCAAATCTTCAACTACATGAAGTTTAAACTCTCTAAAATATAAATAATATAAAAAAAACTCCAAGAAAGCACCATATATGGTAGAAAGAAACTGTAAAAAACTGGATTTATCATTGGAGTTTGAACTTTCCTACGGTCCTTGAACGTATCATCAGTTACTCAAACTTCCGTTATAAAAGTTACTTTTAAGATCAATTTCTTATAAGTTTAGATACTTTTCTTTGAATAAAGTTCACTATTTAAAGTTGCTGTTCAAACTTCACTATTTTTTCTATAATAGATGAATAAAAAATTGTTTGTTTTTTGAAGAAAAGGAACTTTTTAACTAGACATTTTAAATGTGTTTTCATCATTTAATACCTTCTTTTGACCATTTCTTTCTCGATTTTGGTTATTTTTTATTTGTTTATTGATGTTTTTGGTGTTATTGCATCTTTGTTTGGTCGTGTTGTTTCTTTTTGGTCGTTTTGCATCTTTTTGTATCTTGTTTTGGTCATTTCATTGACATTTTATTTCGTTTTATTTGATAATTTTGTGTCTTTTTTGGTAATTTTACATGACAATCCTAAAAATATGGACGATATGTGGAGACTTAATGTATATTTAAACTTTTTCCTGGTTTCTGTCGTTCTAACTGTGTTATTCTGTTTGAGTTGTTGCTGATTGTGCTGATTCCACAGAGATTTATACACATTTTATATGTTGCAGAGAAACAAAAGGACACAGAGAGGGAACTGTAAAAAGAGTAAAAAACGCCCTGAATCTAACATAAACACGATGCAAACATGAGTGCAGCTGAAATAGCAGTAAACTGTATCCGACCCGTGTTTTATTGGACTGACACTCGGCCTTCTGCTCCTGTGGCGGGAAATGAAACGATCTGTGTGTCTCACATTATTTCCAATTAGTGAAATAACAGACTCTCTTTAAACAGAAATGATGGTTTCTGTTCGCTGTTTAAGTCCGCTTGATGAAACACTTTCTTCACGCATTTTACTGTGAAATCCTTTGGAGGAGGTGACGGATAATTCCCCTGAACTGCAGCGCAGCTTTTAATGTGAAACAGATTAACAGGAAACCAGCAGCAGCGGCGATTCATCACAGCGAGCCGGAGCATCACATAGAACTCTTCAAAGACGGGAATTAGAAAGAAAGGAGAGTCTGTCGCTAATTCATTTGCAATTAATGGAAATAAAGTCTTTGGCCGCTGTGAGGAAACACTCAGTGTTCAGTGATCACAGGCGGAGCTGTCAGTCAGAGCTGGGAAGCAGCGTCCGTCCACAGGGTCTCTGCTGTCTGCGCCCAGGCAGGTGTAACATTCAGAGACGCACCAAAGAGCCGCTTGGACCCTAAACCCAACAGGAAGTCCGCCATCTTGAATTAAATGAGCTGTTTTAGGGCGTTTCAGGCCTTTTCCAGGCTGCGTATTCGAGTATTTTTGTATTAAGTATTAGGGACCACTGGACAGTCCTCGTCCAGCTGTTTCCAGTTCTTATGCTAAGCTAAGCTAAGCTACCTGCTGGCTGGCTTATGTCATATGTCATGTCAAACTGTGTTCAACACCAGCTAATGTTAGCTTAGCAACGGAGTTCAGGAACATCAACACGTGACAGCACCAACAACGGAGTCCAGCACACAAAGTCCACAACAACACAGAGTCCAGCACACAAGTACAGCACAAAGTCCACAACAAAGTCCAGCACAAAGTTGTTGTTAACTTTCATTTTTTCATTCACATTTTAAATAGTTGGCAACTGACCAATTATTTAGCATTTTATTTTACTCCTTTTAGTCTTCATTTCCTCAGTTATCATTTATAGATTTGACTGATGATGTAATGTATGGATTGAAGTTTAAAAAAACACAATAACTGACTCAAATAAACACATAATTCAACACGTGAAGAAGAAAAAGGCAGCGTTTAAAGAGCCCCTTTCAAAATAAAAGCCTCAGCAACAACACATTAAACTGCCAAACTGAGTTTACAGCAGCGGGAACGAGCTTTCAGTTGGGATATCTGGGAATACTTTCAGGAAACAATTAAACCGTCAGTAAATCAACTCCAGGAAACGGAGAAGCAGAGGTGACATTTCCTCTCAAACCTGACAGATAAACGCTCAAGACACAGAATATCACCCTTCATTATCCTCTTCTTCGGTTTCTACATTAATTTCAACTTCTTCCTCCTCTTCCTGCCGTTATCTCTCCCCCCCTCTCCCCTTGTTATCTCTCCACTCGTCCGTGACATCTCGCCGCGTTCTGTCGCTCCGTCTGTCGCCCTTGGATGATGGATGGGGTGATGGACGCTCGGTTGCAACGGTAATTTGATGGATGGTTTAGCAACTGATACGGAGAGCGAGCGAGTGCACCAACACACACACACTCCTCGCAGCGTCTGTGGGTCCTTGACTTTGAGATCAGCAGACCTCAGACAGTCGCTGCTCCCTCCATAACAAACAGCGCTGACCTGTGACTGCAGCGCCGCACATCTGTCCAATCGCATCATCACTTGTGCTGACGACAGCGCCCTGATGAAGAGAGACGGGCGGGGAGCCGGAGCGAGGACAACAGTCTCTCCGTCAATGTCAACAAGACAAAAGAGATGATTGTTGACTTCAGGAGGAGCGGAGCGTGAACATAAAGACAGCAGAGAGGGAGGAACCTCTGAAGGTAGTCTATAAACCAGGTCCACGCGGGACGCTGACAGGAGGCGGAGCTCCAGATTTACCAGCTCAGACACACTGAACAGCCACTTCAGCAGCCAGTGACGGGATAAAGAAGTCAGCGTATCAGCAGATCGGGTTAATGAGTGTAGCTGTGACTATATAATCATTTAACTGGAGGGAGAGGAGCATTTTAAGGCAACATTCCTTTAAGTTTCAGGTCATGAAAGTCAATGTTTTACACTGTAAATCTTCTGTGAGCTGGTTGATCTAGATAAGGACACAGCTATTCCAGGACCAACACACATCTGCATAAACACCATAAACTCTGTAGTGAAAGTTTAACATCAGGTGAGCAGCTCTGGTTGGCTGCTGGGTCAGAGTCCAACCTGTTGTTGGGGGTTTGTCCAAAACCCAGAAGAAAAACTGTGGAAGAGAAATTGTTCTTCACTCTGTGTTGTGCTCTGGCCTGGTCACTGCAGAGTCCAGCTGCTCATCACATCTGGGTATTATTCTTTAATAAATGCTCAACAACGCAGTTGTTTTGAGTTTTCTGTAAAAGCCAAGTATAGAGTAAAGATCCGGGCTGAGCAGGGAGGCTTTAAAGTCTAAAGTTACATTTTAAAAGGATTCTTAAAAGGTAAATGATGAGATATGTTAATCAGATTAGTTGTATGTACTCAGTGGTTATCGTCTGTGTATTTCAGGGGTTTATGAAACAGGAAGTGGTAAATGATCCCTATAAAAATGTCTCCTCCTCAAGAGAAAGTGGGATCCTTCTTTCCGTGAGGTTATCTTAAAGATATGGTGCATGAACAAAGATAAATCGAGCTTTGTGCAGCCATTGAGAGGAGGATTAAAAACTTCAATATCTGCTCCTCATTTTGTCATAATTTCCACATATTTGTCCGTTCATTTGCTTTAGTAATACATCTTTGCATCTAATAGTTGCCATGTGTTGTTTGTCTTACCGCCTGCAGCACTTCCTGGTTGGTGGAAGGACCCGAGCACAGTGGAAGCTGCCCTTTTATATGCCTGAATGTAACGTTCATGCACAGTGGACTGAACCATGTTGATTGGAAATGTTTGTTTTTTCTGTGTTGTTTCAGGGCTGATGGGTGAAATTATTGCTGGAGAATAATTCATGCTATGACTGTTTCAGCCTGATTCTGTTGGGGATAATTTCTCATGTGTTTAAAGTATTATAATTATATATTTAATTGCATTGAAATGGTTTGTTCCAGAGGGAGGAGCCTAGAGTATAAAGGTGGTATTTGGCTCACCTGAGGAGAGTCTCGGGAACTGCTGAGCTGCTTTCTCTTTAAATTCAGTTAGATTTTTTAAAGTTTTCTTTGTTTAGTTCTGTAAATAATTACTTCACTTTTTGGTATATTTGGTACATAATAAACGGGTTTGCACTTTCAACCTTGACTGAGACTTGTCATCATTTTTCTTTTTGTGAGGCCATTTTTAAGTTTTCCTTACAAAATAGTTTGTATATATATATATATATATATATATGTAGATTTGTCTTTAAACCTGTAAAGTCTCTCTGTCCTTGTTTTCTCGCAAAATGAATCCTCATTTATCAAAATGTTAATAAAGCGTTCTACATCTGTGCATTATGACTGCCTGTACGAGCAAGAAAATTAATATAAATCACATGTACACGTGCACAGTAAAGGCACAGCTGTGTGTTATTAACAATGATAAATCTCACACACTCATTTACATAAAAAAAAGCCCCGTGAAGCAGCCAGGTATGGAAAACACTTCAAAAGGAAACAACTGATACGAATTAATGAGGACGTCTGAAATTAAGAAGGATTATTACTGCCGGCAAGGAAGTTTGTTTGTTTGTTTGTTTGACTTTCATGGAGCAAAAAACAGAAGAAAATGGATCCAAAATCATGGAAAAGATACATTTATTTTATTACATTATATATAAGATTTAGAAATAAATACTATTGTTTTTTCTCTAACTGACTGTAATGTTCGTCTCTATGCAGACGACACTGCTGTGTCCATGTTATTTTACAGATTACCAGTTTACTTAAAAATACTGATATTATACAGTAAATATTTGTATTTAAATATATAAATATGAAGAAAAAACACATTTTTAAAAACTTTAATATGAAGGCAACTAGTTTGCCAGACTTAAAAAATATATATATTTCTTTTTCCTTTTTTTAAACATTACATTTAAAGTTTTACTGTATTTTTTTTATTACATTGCAGCATTTTCCCTTTTTCTAAAAACCAGGAAATTGTGCACTGTTGTACAAACACTAACCAGGTATTAAAGGTGTTAAAAGCAAGTGCACTCAAAGATAAACAGTCTATTTCTGATGCTCGTTACCGACTGCAGGCGTCTCTGAGCTGCAGGGGTTCAGCACACAGTCACAACATGCTGATCAGGACTCAGTGCTGTAGAAATATGGCGTGTGGGCGTTTGATGCATGTCAGACAGCAGCAGCACGCCGCCTTTGGTTTTTCCTCTCACATTGTTTAATGCAGGTAATATTTAGAGGCCTGAGGAGGTGAAAGCATCCAATATTTGAGGAGAAAGGAGCAAAAAAAGAGGGAGAAAATCAATCGTATGTGGCAGAAAAGTGGTTTTCCTTCTTCCATTAATCAGCCTGCTCCTGAGATTTATCCTGCAGGAAGATAAATCAAAGGGCTGCCTTCGTCTCGGGGAGGTTACCTGACAAAACGCTTTCAGATCCAGAAACTGAACCAAATCATTTCTCCTGATTTCATGTTTAATGTGCTCCCAGTAATCAGGACGGCCCGACATGTGGCAGCAGCTTCCCAACAGGAAGTCTTTGTTCCGGTAACGACGCTGATTTGTGACGGATAAATATTTGGAGATTGTGTCAAAATGAGCAGGCGATGACGGGAGCAGCTGCGGCTCTTACAGCTCAAAGGGAATCATGCAAATCAAAGAGATGTTGTTCTGCATGCTGAGTTTTTAATGTTTGAACACGTTAAAGTACATCAGTGCAGGTTTGTGCAAGTTTTCTTTCACAAATTACCAAAAATACACCATGAACTGTATGAACATTAAATGGATTATAGGTTTCGAAAGTTTCCTTCATAAAAAGTGACAAAATTTAATCTTAAACTGTGTCTGTTAGTGTCAGAGTCTCTTTCTTCTTCATGTGTCCTTTAAAATCAAACCAGATCCTGTTAGAAACATTAAATTCTGCTCCTCAGAGACTCTGTGAAGCCAGGATTGATTCTGTTTACACAGAGCCCAGAGGAGAGGACAGGAGAGGCTGTTTACACAGAGCCCAGAGGAGAGGACAGGAGATTACGTCATTTTTCGTGATTTTGTGTCTTTTTTGTGTTTTTTTACAACATTCCTGACACTTTTGGGCGCTTTGATTGTTTATTCTGAGTGTTTCTATATAAATTCTATTTTATTCCAATGACTTAAAATTAATTTATCAGAGAAATTCAACTTTTTTCTGATTTCTTTCAGTGAACCTTTTTTTCCAGCAATTTCTAAGAATAATTTCTCAGAAATGTTCACATCTTTTTTTTTATGTTGTTCTGCACAGAGAGGATGATATCTAACAGCAGTGAAACAGTTTGTTGGGACTAACCCCCTCCTCCTCCTGTGAGCTGCACTTGTTTAAATCCATGTTGTTAAACTTTAGTTATGGATAAAGGGCGCCACATAAAAATTAAATGTTAAAGTGACCTTTACCGTTTAAAATCTCCCCAACAGTATATTATCATTACAGGGCATTAATGTGACCTTTATTATCATTACGGGATGTTAATGTGACATTTAATACCATTAAAATATTTAAAGAAAAGACACTAAACCTCTAAAACCTTCGACCGGCTTCATCCTGAGGAGGGAAAACACCGTCACACTGTGAGCTTATTACTCTGAAAACTAATGTTACAGAAAATAAACGGAACATTTATCAGTAAAGATGATTAACTTTGATGATTAACTCTTTTCTTGATGAAAACAGCATTGATGTGCCTTTTTTACACTAATATATCATGTAAATGTGACTTCTGATTGGCATTGAAGGAAACAAAAATAGTTCAAAATCAGTATTAGAGGTGGAGTCCAAAAGCATATATTGTCTTTAATTTGGGCCACTTTTCATGGGATTTATTGACAATAAAAAAGATTAGAATTATTGTCGGAATCATATTTTAACAAGACATTTAACCCGTTTTTTGCTCTTTTTACATTTTCCTCTCTGTGTTCTTTTGTTTCTCTGCAACATATAAAATGTGTATGAATCTCTGTGGAATCAGGAACAACTCAGACAGAATAACACAGTTAGATCGACAGACACGTTTAACATTCCTGAAGGAAACTTTTTATAACAGAAACTTTCAAAACCGATGACCTATTCAAGGACCGTAGGAAAGTTCAGATTCCAATGATAAATCCGTTTTTTACAGTTTATTTCTACCATAAATGGTGTGTTCTCAGAGTTTTGTTTCGTGTCGCTGAGGATGAATTTAATATTTCCAGGGCGTTTAAACTACATGTAGTTTATGTAGTTTCTTTTTCTGACGGAACGTCCTGTTCGAGGACTGTCTGAAAGTAAAAATTCTGACAATAATTCCTGTTTTTATGGTTTCTTTCTACGATAAATCTTTTAAAGAAAACAGATGTTTCAGCGCAGCTGGCAGGAACTTTTTAATCTTGGTTATTTTGGCATCGATGCACAAAAAAATAAGAAAGAATAAGTCAGTTGCATGTATCATTAAAGCCATTATGAAGTCTGGTAGCTTCATTATATAACTTAAACTCCTGGTGCTGGAATATTAATGCGAGCTCGTGTTCTCGGCCGGGTAAAGAGCTGCACACGGACACCTGTTGAGTGCTGCTGCACACTAACAGCTCTCTCTGCTTCACGACGCGCCGGTTGGTGAAATGACAGAAGATGAAGGAATAACAAGCTAAATGGCTGCGAGACGCAGGTTTTTATTGGAGCGGGAGCCGCTCGCTAGGTCAGCGCGGTTTGTTTGTTTGGAGTCTGTCAGACTTTAATCCTCCCTGAAGGGAAAGCGGCTCATTACGGGAACACAGACGCATTATAGTGACAACACAACGGGAAGACAAACAGCTGTTTGTGAGGGAGGTGAAGGAGGAGAAGAGATCTGGAGCTGACGATGACGCCTGAAGTGTTCTGGACTGTTTGTGCCGCTCAGATCTTCTGATGGATGGAAATTATTCTCTTTTGGTGTGTTTACAGCGCGTCCTGTTTCCGGTTCTGTTCAGATCCTTAAAAGCTGTGAAAAGCTCCGTTTGTTTGAACTGTGAACTCCTACGCTCAGTCCAGGAAAACCAAAGTTATTCCTACAGTTTTACAGAGTAACAGTTGATACCAGAACTAATACTGCCAATGATTCAAACCTAAAATTGGTTTAAAAGCAACATTTTACAGGGTTTCCATGTTTTTTTCTACATTAGGTGCCAATTCCATAAAAAAAGTGCATTTCTTTTATCACAAATATGAACTGGAAGATGAAATCTGTAACAACCTGAAGACAATCAGCTCCAAACTCCAGATTATTCATCACTTTGAACAAACAGGAACAAACTGACTTCACAGCTTTCAAAGTTCCCAGGATAAAACTTAGCAGGCTGTTAAAGTTGGAGCACGTGTCCTAGAGACCCTGAAACCATCCGGACAAAGATAATAACTGCAAAGCAACACAACAGAAACATAATAAAGCATCTTAGACACCAATCACAACACTTTACCAACCAATAATCAACCAAAAACTTTACTAAACAGCTCCTGAGATATAATCAAATAAAAGAAATTTGAATTGATCAACATTTCTTCAGTTTTGCAGCATTTTGAAGCTCTTTGCTGCAGAACAGTAAACAGCAGCATCATCTGCAAACAGACGGACGTTTGTTCTTCCAAACTAGAACTTCGAACCCTCTGAACCCCAGCAAGCAGATTTACTCTCTACTTTCTACATTTCCCTCTCTGTGTCCTTGTATTTCACTATAATATAATATAATATAATATATATAAAATGTGTATAAATCTCTGAGTCCTGCAGCTCTGTGGATTCAGCACAAGCAGGAACAGCTCAGACAGAAGAACACAGAACGACAGAAACCAGAAAAAAGTTGAATTTCTCTGATAAATGATTTTTTAAATCATTAGAATCAAATGGAATTTATATAGAAACACACAACGCTCAGAGTAAACAATCCAAGTGCCCAAAAGTGTCAGGAATGTTGTAAAAAAAACAAAAAAAAACACAAAACTTTCAAAAAGACAAAAAAAAAAACAGTAAAATTACAGAAAAAAGAAACAAAAAATATTTTGTAAATTGACCAAAAAAAGCCACTCAAAAAAAGCCACAAAAAAAGAGCCAAAAAACTTTTTGGAACAGAAACTTTAGTAATCTAGGATCTAAAAATAAATCGAAACACCTACAGAGAGTTTAGATTCTGCCGGTTTTCACAGTTTCTTTCTGTGGTAACTTGTGTATTTTTAAAGCTAACAGAGGATTTAAAGACAGAAAAGTTTCTAAAAGGTGAGCGCTCACACCTGTTGAGTCACCTGACACAGAACCAGAGTTACAACCTGTAACCTGTTCAAATTAACAATAAAAAGCTGTTTTCTCTGAGTCAGAAACGCTGTCAAGAGTGACTTTCTGTATTATTCCACGCTGAGGTTATCTGGCAGATAAAACTCTGGTTGCTTCATTCAGACTAAATTCCCGCTCTGGGAAATGTGTGTGAGGAGGATGGAAGGACGAAGCTGTGTGAGATGCTTTTGTTTCCTCTCAGTTTGGAGGAGGAGGACGGAGGGACGGAGGATTAATGTTCCTGTCAGAGGAAGCCGCTCTGCAAACAGACAGCAGCCGCGTCTCTGCTGCCTTCAGGCTCACACACGGATTTTAATACAAGGCGGAGACACACACAGAGAGAACAGCTGTGTGTGTGTGTGTGTGCTGCTTTGTCTGGAGTCACAAAGAGCAGAACTGAGCCAGAACGATCTCGCTGCTGATCTCAGATCTCAGGAACTAACAGCTTCTCATGCTCGAGTTCGTCCGTTCACTCAGCAGGAAATCTAAACTTCTTATTATCAGGAGATTACAGAGTTCTTCTCTCCACTTATTTCATTAGTACACTCAGAAAAATCCAATTTCCTGTCATTTTTATACAGAATTTGACAATTTCTGTTCTCATGATGAAGGAAATCCTCATCGTGTAGATAAATTCTCCAGTTATTTCACCGTTTTGGTCAGAAATGTTAATCTGAAGCTAAATTCTGAGTCTGTTGTGTGAAAAGTTTTCTAATAAAATTTAAAATACATAAACTTCTGATCGACAAAAATCAATTTTAGGCTTAAATATCCCACCCGCACCCGTTTATGCTCCAAAGAATAACTTAGGACATAAATAAAAATAGATATAAATTGGAATGGAATTGGAATTTGGAATTGGCCAAATAAATATATTTTATTTAAAAAAAATTTGTTCTATGGAGATTTATTTATTTTGAGATTAACCTGCACATTTATATGATAATCTGTGTTTTTTCATGATTTATTTGAGTCATTTGTTTCCTGTGTTATTTCCTGAGAGATGAACTCTGAACCGGAGTTACGACCCGTAACCTGTTTTATTTACAGACAGAAACTCTGAAATCAGCTTTTTATTTTAAACAGGGAAAGGACAAACAATAAGGAGTAATGTATTCATCACACACACACAAACACACACACACACACACACGAGGCTGGTGATGGTTATAAATGACCCAGATATGATTTGTCATTAAAACAGCATTCCACTAAAATTATCTTTCAGTAACAAGGAGGAACGTGTGTGTGTGTGTGTGTGTGTGTGTGTGT
>CAFUXE010000604.1:270314-281273 GCA_903364295.1 Serranus cabrilla
ATGAAAACAATAAAAACATATAAAGTGTCGGCGGCAGATGCAGAGCAGCGTGATGCGACCCGAGCCGAGCGGATGAGAGTCGAACCTGCAGAGTGAAAATCAGCTTTAATGCAGTTAGAGCGAAACCTGCTGAAGGAACACTGGAGCTCGCTGGAGCTGGTGGAGCCCCCTGGGGAGCACAGAGGTCATTACACTCACGGATCAACATAGTCATATGAAAGAGAAGCAATAACAGAGGACGGATCAATTCAATACATGAGCAGGTTTTTTTTTTAACTCCATCAAGTTCCAGTAAAACATTTAGTTTAACCCTTTGAACCCAACGAGCAGCTTCAGGGCAACAACTCACACAGAATAACAAGAACAACGACAGAAATCAGAGAAAAATAAAACAGGCAAGTTGAATTTCTATGATGAATAAAAAAAAAAAGAAACATTCGTAACAACTGATGCATTTAAGGACTGTCGGGAAGTTAAAATTTCAACAATAACGTCAGTTTTTACAGCTTCTTTCTACGATAAACGGTGGATTTTTGGTGATATTTTAAGAAAAATTCAAACCCAATAGTGTCCAGAGGGAGTGTTAAGTTAGAGTATTATTATTATTTTTATTTTTATTGATATTTTATTGTTGGACATTTTTAGTCCTGCAAAAATTGAATTTTTGTTGTTTTTATTTTATTTATTTATTTATTTATTTATTATTATTATTCATTATTTATTGGAATTTAATTGTTGTACAGTTCTGTCAAAATAAATTTTTTTGTTGTTTTTATGTATGTATTTATTTATTCATTTATTTTTTACATTATTATTATTTTTCATTATTTATTGGTATTTTGTTGTTGTACAGTTTAAGTCAAAAATTTGTATTTTTTATTTATTTATTTATTTATTTATCTATTATCATTATTATTATTCATTTATTGTTGATATTTTATTGTACATTTCAAGTAAAAAATTGTATTATTTATGTATGTATTTATTTATTTGTCTGTTTGGTTTTATTTAATTTTTTTTGTCTGTGAAGCTGTTTGGTCCGCATGTTTATTTTTTTCATAAAAAAGGTAAATAAAGTTACGTTGGAGTTTGAAGTTTGTTATATTTAAGCAGCTGCTGCTTCAGCTTCACACAAACCTGTAAACTTCAGCAGCTTCAACGATCAATAATTAATATTTGAATCCGTCCACAAACTGAAGAGCTTCGTCTCTTTGTTTCTAATTCACACTGTGACTTTATTTATTATTCCAAAAACATGGAATCACTCCGATTATTAATGATGCTGGAGCTGCAGCGTGTGTGTGTGTGTGTGTGAAACAGAAACAGTAAATAGTGATGAAGCAGCAGAGTTCAGTTCAGTCAGCTAAATGCTAATCACACGTCCAAACCAAAGCTGCACTCATCAATCCTCCTTTCATCCCTCCTTCATTGTTTCCTTCTCTGCTCCCTCCGTCTCTCCTCCCTCCTTGTTCCTCACCTCCTCCCTCCTTTCCTTCCTCCTGTAGTCGTCCTCTCTCTCTCCTTCCTGTTTTCTCTCATCTTGTCTCTTCCTTTCATGTCCTTCCATCTTCTCCTTCCTCTCCTTGGCTCTTTTCCTCCGTCCTTCCCTTCATCTTCCTCCTTTGTTCCTGTTTCCTCCCTTCTTCTCTTCAGAGAGCTCAGATAACGGCTGCAGCTCTCACTAAACATCCTGTTGTTTCAGTTTATCTGCAACGTTTCATATCAGGAAAAAGTGTTTTGTGCAAGAAAATTATTATTCTTTTCTTTGGTTAAAATTTAAATATTTTAAGCTTCGTTTTGGTCACTTTTGGTCACGTGTGATGCATTCAAGGACTGTCGGAGAGTTAAAACTTCAAATAATGTTTAGAGGAGCCTGCAGCCACCAACAGGCCATATAAAAAACATCAGTTACCATCAGCTGACGGAATCATTTTCGCAATTTATACTGTTTGTTCACTATTTATTCATTTCTATTGAACATCCTCTCCACTTTTCCACTGGAACACCTGAATTTTATTTGAATTTTTGGGACTAATAAAGGAAATCTTATCTTATTTTACAGCGGTGATGACGTATAAATAGGTAAATATACGGATATAAACATTATACATGATATATGAAGCATTTTTCAGCTCATTCTGGATGATTAAGATGATAAAACATCTTTGCTTAAATCAACAGTCCAAAGTGTTAAATGTGAGAGTGTTTGGGTGCAGTTGTAACTGTGAGTCGTGCTCTGAAGGCTGGATATGAAAATCCGAAGCGGTCCGTGAGGTGTGTTTGTTTGCTCCTTGACCTCATTTCTCCATCCTTTCATCTCTGTCCTGTTTATCCACGCACCTCCTCTCTCTTCTCCTCTTCTGCTTTTGTTCGGCAGCTTCTTCCTGGACTTTTGTTTTCCAGCTTCTGCTCCTTTGTGCTTTATTCCCGCTCATTACTCACTTCTTTGTTTTCCTGTCTTTCATTTTTCTTTCTCTGTTTAAGTGTTCCTTATTCTCTCCTCCCTCCATCCCTCCTGCTTTTTATTTATTCCTCCTCTTATAGTTTTATGCTTCTTGCTTTAATACATCTTCTAAACAATATTTACCTCCACCAAGGAGGTTATGTTTTCGTCTGTCTGTTTGTCTGTGTACAAAATAACTCAAAAATTTCTGCACAGATTTGGATGAAACCTTCGGACAGCGTGTGTGTTGGGACGAGGAACAGGTGGTTAGATTTTGGTGGTGATCGGTGATCAGGAACACCATCTGGGATTTATATTGTGAATTCATATAATTGCGTCAGTGACCCTATTGCCTTGGCGAAGGTCTGCGCTCTCTGAGTGCTTTTCTAGTTCTATTGTGTATTTATTCTACTGCTTTTATCCCCATTTTCACCTTTCTATCTTTAGTTTTTCCTCTCCATCATCCCTCTTTCTTTCCATCCAATCTGCATTCTCTCTGATGTCCAGCAGGGGGCGACTCCACCGGCTGCAAAAAGAAGTCAGTCAATTTCTAGCTTGAGTAAAACTTCTCATACTGAGTTTATGGTCTCAGTCTTTAGTTTTAAGTCTCCTTTCCTCCCTTCTCTTCCTTTCTTTGCATATTCCACCTTAAGTTGTTTCAACCACTGTTTATCCCTGAAGCTTCCTTTTCTCCTCCTCGTCATTTCCTTCCCTGTTTCCTCGTGTTTCCTCCTCCTCTCCTTCCCTCTCTCTCTCTCCGTCCTCTGGAGGCAGAAATTGATTCGATCACTAATTGTGCTGAAACAAACAGAAGTTGATTAATTCATGTTTGCGCTCCCTCGCTCTGATAAATGAGTCGACACGTGGAAAAAAACAAACTTGTTAACACGGGAGAGGGAGAGAAACTTGTGGTATTGTGAGCAGTAAATGGGATCACTGCCTCGTTTAGCCCGCTGGCTAATTAGAATTCAGCGTGTGTGTCCATTTGTTGGTATTCACTGAGTGTGAGTGTTTATTTTCATTGTGTGTGTGTGTGTGTGTGGAGTCATTGATCAGCCTGACAGAGACTTATTATGGTGTCACTTCATGTGACCCCTTTTGACCCCGCTGGCGGTAAAAGTGTGTTTATGTGCGGTGTGTGTTTGTGTGTGTGTTTTTCCTGCTAATGACTTGTCAGCTTCCACCACAAGTGCTAAAGGTGACGCTTCCTCCCTGGAGACACACACCCACACTTACGCACACACACACACACACACAAACACACACACACACACACACTCTGAATGCAGAAGAACATTGTTTTCTTCCTCTCAAACACAAATATCAGCGAATGCTCGAGCTGCAGGAGGAGTTTATATTAAATTACAGTTTGAAGGTGAAGCTGCAGTCTGATTCAGGGAGGATGCTGCTTATCACATCACACAGCAACACTAATAACTATTTACTGCACGCTGCCTGCTGAATGAATGATTAAATATGATATAATAAGCAGCCTCTTCACTCTCTGCGTCACATGACTGCACATGATTGACAGCTCCGCTCTGACCCGGCCGGCAGCTCCAGCAAATTCTCCAAACAGGCGTTATTTGCATAAAGTGTCCACATATTGGGAAGCTAAAAGTGTCTTTTCCTGCCTCAAAAACAATAATAAAACCACACACAGATTGGGTTCAGCCGGGCTCAAAATCTCCGTGTGTCATATGACTGACAGCCTGTCAGAAAATCTCACTTCTACAATCGTTTTCCAGCAAATTTCCAAACATCTGACCTTATAGTCCGCCTGAAAATCTCCATTTAGAAGAAAGTTCTCTCCTAAAATGATGAGAAATGCTCGTTTTCTGCAGGAATACAAACCTAAAGTGACAAATTACAAACTTTTCCAACATGCAGGATGGATTTTTATACTTTTTATTACGTCACCTGACTCGCTCCGGCCACTAGAGGTCGCTGTCTAATACTTAACCTAAGTATAAAGAACCTACCGGGACGTCTGAAAACACAACTATTTTGCACAGAAAACAATGTGTTCGGCTGCTGGAGGTAGAAAAGGTTATCCAAACAAACTCACTCTTCTTTGTCATTTATTTTAACAGCTAGCAGCCTGTTTGAGTCTCAGAGGGGGAAAGTTTCTGCAGGCTTCACACAGAGACGATGAATGAATATGCATGAATGTTTAATTTCAGTGGTGGATCTTTGAAAACCTACAGTCTGTTTGCAGAGAATTTAAAGTATGTCACCAGCTCAAGGGCCGCTGTGGAATACAGTACGTCTGAAATATGTACAGCAGACCAACCAGCAGAGAGACGTGAGTCTGATTCTTGGGTCACAATAGAAACTTTAGTTTGAATCCATCGCTGTTTACAGGGATCAACTTACAGATGCGTCCTGTAACTTTGTCCTCAAATCCTGTCAAACCTAAAGGCTGTGGCTGGTTTCCAAATCCCAAAAAAAGCAGCAGAATAAGAGAAAATAAATAATTTCATGGTGCATTTCACCGATAACAAAACTGGTTTGCAGAAAATTGACAAATCACCTTCATTATCATGTATTTTTTTTGGCTTTTATTGTGTTTTTCTTGGCCAAAAATCTGTCTTTTTGGAGCGTCCTGGTGACTCACTGCAGAGTGTGTACAACTCGTCTTTGTTGGCTTAAAAACATCTTTTGTAAAAAGGACTGTAACGGCAAAAGAATCACCACAATCACATAAAACTACAGAATCTTTAGGTCTTCAAACCAATGTTTCTTGTAGGGTCAGACATGAACTCCGCTCCTGGTTGGTTTATTAACAGTTTATTAACATGGAAAAATTGACAAATTAGAGAATCCGGTGCGTATAGCACGATGAATTGCCCCATTATCACATCACTAATGATGTTATGATGCAAAAGTTTTGAAGCTAAGTGCAGTTTGCATCCTTTTTACACATGGTTGCAACTATCCAAGTGGCAGAGAATCAATGCACTCCAGGTTAAAGTGTTGGTTTTGGGGAGTGAAGCCCTGAATAATCCCCAATCTGACGTGTACTTGGGCTCGTCTCAGTTTTTATTTTATTAAACCAGACTCTGTTAAATTAACCACAAAGATATATTTTCAGAGATAAAGGAGATCTAGTGTGTATTTATGCACAAGGCACAACAGGAGGATTATTTAAATCTCCAGTCAGACGAGTCAGGACCTCTAATGTTCATTAATGTTTCACTAACACAGTCCGCGTTCACACAGTGAGCATATGTGAGCGCAGCAGCT
This sequence comes from Serranus cabrilla, assembly GCA_903364295.1. Classification (NCBI taxonomy): domain Eukaryota; kingdom Metazoa; phylum Chordata; class Actinopteri; order Perciformes; family Serranidae; genus Serranus; species Serranus cabrilla. Next base: position 276,004 of record CAFUXE010000604.1, read on the forward strand.
GTGCAGTATTTTCAGGTATTTCTCATGTTTTTTCAAAAATGATTGTCGGGGAGCGTCCTGCCACTGAATCCCAACATAAAGGAGCTTTAATTAACCTTAAAATCATCCTTATAAATGAGCTTCATTTATCTCTGAAGATGCTAATATTTCACTCTAAGTGCATGTGGTTGTTATTGCTGGTGTTTGTGAATTGGACTTTGTCTCGTAAAGGGGCTGATTTTGCACCAAATGTTTGCATATTATGTCATTTAAATGTGTGCAAATCGAACCAGAGCACCGAGATGCTATTTGCTTGGCAGCATAGTTAGAGAGCTTTAACTTTTGCCGAATTACAGAATTACACAGTTTGTTTTTGCCTTATTTGTGCATGTTTAGCTGCCACAAAAGCCGTCCAATCCTTTTGTGGATTCACGCTTTAGTGTTGGATTTATCTTTATGGATTTATTCTAAAAAGACTAAAAAGACATGTGACAAAAAATCCATAATATGGTCACAGCCCTGAGTGAAATCATCACATGTCCTGATTCATAAAGCCTTGAGTCAGACATTTAAACAACACGTTGCACCTCTCAGCTCATGGCTTTGAATGAGACGTGTGAAAACTCCCTAACAACCACCCTAGCAACCATTTAGAAAGCACAAAAGAAAACGTGTGAATAGTTTTTCAGACGATCAAAGACGACAGTGAAAGTTCATGTTTCTGCAGCAGCAGCATCTCTGTGTGCAGGCGGCGCCGCGTGACGACCTCCGACCTTTACACCCGCGACCCCGCTGCACCACTTTTCTTTCTGTGACTTCCACTCCGGCGGGACTAACCTTGTTAAATAAAGCTTCATCTAAAATAACTCCATCCTGCCTGTCTGCCCCGCTCCGCTGTAAATCCTTCATCAAACACAGAGAAGAGAGCCGATCAATATCAAACCACCAACACGGAGGACCTGTGTGTGTGTGTGTGTGTGTCTGTGTGTGTGTGTTCTCTGTGCTTTATCCTCTGAGTGATGGTGCTGACAACGTTGTTTTATTAGCTAAATAAAGCTCAGTCAAGGTCATTTACTCTCATTCACTTTAATTCTGTTCATTGTTTGAATCTGAACATATATTAATGTTGTTTATAGGTTCTGATGTGTGTGTGTTGGTGCAGTTTGTGGGTACAACAAATACTCAATTAGTAACTCAGATACATAGTAAAATCATATTGAACGTCTCAAAGTCAGGAAAGGATGTTGAGGAATTCTACTGAATCTTTGTTTCAGGGAATTTCCAAGGATGCTCTGCACAAAATGATCTGCAGTGAGTTTTAAAAATGGGGACCAATTATGAAAGAATAATACCCAGATGTGATGAGCAGCTGGACTCTGCAGTGACCAGGCCAGAGCACAACACAGAGTGAAGAACAATTTCTCTTTCACAGTTTTTCTTCTGGGTTTTGGACAAACCCCCCGACAACAGGTTGGACTTTGACCCAGCAGCCAACCAGAGCTGCTCACCTGATGTTACACTTTCATCACAGAGTTTATGGTGTTTGTGCAGATGTGTGTTGGCCCTGGAATAGCTCTGTGTCCTTATCTAGATCTAGCCAGCTCACAGGAGATTTACAATGTAAAAGATTGACGTTTATGACCTGAAACTTAAGGAATGTTGCCTTAAAATGCTCCTCTCCCTTCAGTTAAATGATTATACACTCATGATCCCGATCTGCTGATACGCTGATGTCCCTATCCTATCAGTTACGAGGGTGACGTGAGCTACGAAAGTTACATAAAAAAAAGATACATAAGTTGCGTTAAATATCTTTTTTTCACAACGGACATGAACCTTGTTCTCCTGGGTGAAAGTCTGCCTGTTTTTCAACAATTATTCAACATTTATTTTGATTTATTCTTTATTTTCTTAGTTTAAAGTCGGTTGATATTGAACTGGCTGACATTGTAACACATATTTTATATAATAATATATTCTTTAATAAAATCATTTGTTGAAGAAAACAGATTTCTAAGCACCTTTGCAGAATCATATCGGTCTAAAATCAGTTCACAAATGTCCTTTCACCTCCTCCATCCCTCCCAGTCTTCCCAGTTGGTTTAGTTTCACTCCATCACATTCCTGTACAGCTCACAGCATCACCACCTCCTCACAATGCGCTGCTACGTTGTGGTCTAACCGCCAGAGACATTTAATCAACTTTCCCTTTGTGCGATGTGTCAATAAGTTGTTATTATTCCTCATGCACATCTTTAATTAAGTCTCTCCTGACTGAGATGCAGTTAGACTGCAGCAGAAGCACCGAATCTCAAACCTGTAATGTAATAAACATGAAGAACACCTCGTCCCCCGTGTACCAAACCGTCAATACCAGCCGGTCAGTATCCAGAGTCAGCTCAGAGGACAAAGTGTGGCTGTCAGACACGATGAACACTGTAATAAAACAAGTTATCTTCTGAAATTTATACATTTTACTGGGTTTTTCTTGTTTTTTATGCATTAAGTGTAAATATCATGAATTACTTCTGTTACGTAAATTGATATGTGTTTTATTGTACAATATATTACATCGTTAAGCTAACATGTTAGCTCACAGCTGCTACTTTCACATCCATCATTCATTTGTTCACCTGATTAATCTAAAAGTCCAATATTCTTTCTCTTTTAGCTCCATTTTTGGTCTCCACCAACTTCTGAGACAAATATCTGTCTTTTTAAACACATTTACATAAATTTACTGTGTTATTTTACAGGGTTTTCTTGTATTTATTGTTATTATATATATATAATGCATATATATATTTAATACAAATATTAACCATGAAATGGAAGTTGAAATCTGTAAATTAATATAATGGCACATTATATATTTTATACAGTATTATTCAATTTCTTAATGAAATATATTAACTGGCTGTTTTTGTATTTTTAAAGAAATTTTCTGTAAATTACAGAAACAGTCTTTCACTGTAATTTGCTTTTACTGCCAGACTTTTTACCTTTTTTTTAACGATTTTTTTTACAGTGTAGTTCAGCACTGTTTTGTAAAAACCTTGCAGCTCCTGGAAAAGTTTTATTTCCCCTCTGTGCAGTTAATTTTGTCCTGTTTTTAAAACTAATTAGATCTGTTACAACTATTCAGCAGCAGTCGTCGCATTTTATGAATATAAAAATTGTGAAATAATACAATTTAAAGTTAATATTTCTTCAGTTGTCTTCAGTTTATTAAACAGGAGGACAGAAACTTTATTAGCATATAAATACAGATTGAATTGCTCCTATTAAAACTACATTTTATGATGAATGAACAAAAGTTGTTTGTTATCAGTTCAATATATTATTCATAAAAACAAAGAGAGGACAAAATAAAAGCCTCAAAATAAAATATGGAAAAATAATATTTCAACAACTGAGTCGTGCATTAAAACTTAAAGCTCCACTTGTGTGTGTGACGTTACATCAGCAGCTTATGAAATATGTTCTGATCATATTATTCATTAATGACAAAACAAGAGAAGGTCAGATAACGCATCGAGGTTCTTCCTGAGCAGATCGCTCCCAGAGGTTTAGAGCTGTTAAACCCTGAGCTCAGGTAAAGGTCAGGCTGCTTCTCCTCAGGTATCGACGTACTCGATATGTTTTTAAAGGTCGGCTCGGCACACTGAGAGGCACTGACTCGCTGAGAGACGAGCTGCAGGAACCTGAACAGGTTCAACAGACTGTCAGTTCATAAAAAAGGAAAAAGGAATCTTTACTGATTATTTCTAGGATATCGGATATATGTGGAGTACATACGTATTTATAGCAACAAAGAGGTTTTACTGCTTTTTATCTGTTTATTATGGCGTTTTAGTCCATTATTATATTCGTCCTGCTGAAATTCGCAATTTTTTTGCTATATTTGCGCAAAATTTTGGCTATGTTTATGCTAAATTTTTGCTATATGTGCTAAATTTGTGCTAAATGTTAGCCAAATTTGTGCACATATTTTGCTATATTTTAGCTAAATTTGTGCTACATTTAAGCTAAATTTGTGCTAAAGTTTAGCTAAATTTGTGCTTAATTTGTGCTAGATATTTGCTATTCATTCATTCATTCATTCATCTTCTGTAACCGCTTATCCGGGTCAACCTGGGTCACGGGGGGCTGGAGCCGATCCCAGCTGCATTGGGCGAGAGGCGGGGTACACCCTGGACAGGACGCCAGTCTGTCGCAGGGCTAGATTTTTGCTATATTGGTGCTAAATTTTAGCTAAATTCTAGCTAGAAGTCAAATTTGTATGAAAGTCAATAGGAAAATAGTCTTTCTGCTGACTTGATTTCTGACGTCAGTAAACACTCATAATGAGTTTATGGTCTCAATCATTAATGAATTAAGGTTTCATAACTGGAGTCAACAACCAGTCAGTGAAGTCATGGTGTCTATTTCCATTATTTTCAGTCTATGGTTGATATATTTGGTTTAACTCAGCGTATTAACCCACCTCGACCCCCTGCTACGGGTCAAAACGATTCATTCAGGCTGCTCTGTTCTGTTTCTCAGGGGAAAAGACGTTCACAACATTTGAGCTTCTTAAATAACTCAGATGTTCTGTCCAGGCTGTTTAAATTCACTCAGAAAACTCAAAGTCAGGTTGCCCCGCTCACATAAATCTCTCTGAAAGAGCAGTTTATCAGCAGTCAGGTTGTTCTAAAAGCCTTCCTGGTCGTATTTTGATGCATTTACTGGAGTCCGACCAGAGATAACTATTTAATCCTGGCAGAGAATGAGCCTGTATTATCTGCGGCACAGCCGCCGTGTAGGAGATGGGAGTCCTGGCGTCACACCAAGACAACAAATAAAAAGGATGTACGATCGGCGCTCAGCTGCTGCTAATTTATGGCCTGTTCGCCTTTTTTTTTCCTCTTCAGAGCTTCCTATGGTATGTTTGTTAATTAACTGCTATTTTCGTGCCGCAGACACAGAAGATAATTACTTTCTAATTGTTTTCAAAAACAGACAAACACACAGAAAAAGTGCAGGAAAAGACGGAGGAAGGAAAGTTAAGTAAAGAAGGAAAAATCGAACCAGGAAAGAAGGAAAAAAAGAGAGAACTTCACCTTAAAATGCTCCTGGAAGTCGATGACATTCAGAAATATATATTCTGAATTGATTTTTGTCCAAAAGGCCCTATATTATTCATCACCCTGGAAACGGACACACCCTCATTATGGGATGTTCCACTCCAAATGTACCCAGCAGCATCTGAATGCCAGGATCCGTGTGTGTGTGTGTGTGTGTGTGTGTGT
>CAFUXE010000604.1:286801-297658 GCA_903364295.1 Serranus cabrilla
GTGACAGCTGTGGTCAACTCTCTGAGCGCTTTCATAAAAAAAAAAGAAAAAGAAAATGCATCCATGGCACAAAACCAGACACACAAACACACACTCCCGTCTGGGAGCTGGCAGGAATATTCGGATCCTTTAAAGAGCAGAAGTGTTTCGGAGAACAGGGGTCGTCTCCACTCGCCGTGGTTATTGTTGGAGCGTGACGCCGGAGCTCCTTCCTGAGCCGGAGACACTAATGAGTCTCAGCCCTGTGGATGTTTGTGTGACTCTTTAACACCTGAACTGGGAAACTGAAGCACCAGTGAGTCTGACTGGAGCAGCAGCTCGTCGTACTGGAGCTGCTGGCTGTCGGGGCTCATTAACAGACCATGAAGCCCACACAAACAGTCAGGATGCTGAATCAAAGCAGGTATCTGCAGCCCAGCTGACGCAGATACTCTGCTGGAAATTTAGCTTCTTGACAGAAATAACAGGCCAAAAGTAAAGTACACTGTAAAAAATGGGAAAAAGTTTAACAAAAACTGTCAACAAACAGTAAAGAACCGGAAGTTATTTTACACAAATACAAATAACATACAGTAAATATCTGTTTTAAAGATATATATATATGTAGAATAGATAAAAAATCTTTCTTACTTTAATTTGAAGTGTTTGGCAACTTTTTCTGCCAAAGTTTTTATCGTTTTTTTTAACCGTTTTCTTTCACATATATTTTATATTAAATTATAATTCTAACTGAAAAACAACCTTAATTGGCCTTAATTTTAAATTCAGCAATATTACTTATTATATTTTACGAATATTTTTTTTAAATACACAAAAGATTCAGTTGATACTTTAAAAACATAGATATTTCCCTCAGGAGCTGGTGGAGACCAAAAATGGAGCAAAAAGAGATTGAATCCATTACGAATAAGTTAAAAATCGTTCGGGTTTATCAGTTTATTATGGGATTCAATGTCCACTGAGCTTTCTAGCCTTTTTTACCACCAAATATTGGTTTTATGACACATTTTCTGTGACATTTAGATGCTAAAAAGGCAACTCAGGAGTTGGTGGAGACCAAAAATGGAGCAAAAAGAGAGTTAGTATTGAACTTACAACAATCATTTACAATCTCTACTCCCCAAGTGGATAAACTAATCAATAAAAGCAGCTCTGAATAATCACAAATGATCAATGAGTAATCAGTTATTCATAGAAAAAGTTTCTAATTTCAGTTTCTTTTCTTCTGTTTTAATGAGGACGCCTGAAGAAGTCACTCATCTTTCTCAGCAGATTGCTCCCACACAGACTGAAACGCTGAATTAATGCGATGACTGATCATTAAGTTGGATTGTTCAGTGTGGGCGAGAAGAGGAAAACCACCAGGGCTCAGATACAGAAACCAGGTCGGTTATTGGAGGTTTTATTCTAATAAAATGTGTGAACTGCTCCTTTAAAGACACTCAGGAACACTGAACGCTGCCTGTGGAGAAAACAAGACGCAGACTGGAGGAAACATCCCTGTTGATAAATATAACCGTCGTTTTTTGGTGAAATATTAAAGCTGCTCTGATTCATATTCCTGCTCCTGTAATCCAGCCGTCGTCTTTGTTGTCGGTGTGTTTCCATCCGCAGAGATGTAGATTCTCAGAGTTTGTCCAAAATAAATCTCACTGCTGGAACGTCTTCACAAGAAGCAGCTCCCTCATCAGAGGAGGAATCTAAAATCATCTCCGTCGGCCCGAGGATCTTAACTCTCCTCGTCACTGAGGAAATATTGTCTGTGAGATTAGTTTGAGCAGATTCTGTTCTGCATTAAAGCGAAATGTTTCCTGCTCCACAGATTCCCTGTTGGTGTGATAATGTTTGCATTCTGTTAAATGGCAACTAAGGAAGTAGTTTAAAATATTAAAACATGCTCCCATCTGCTATTTTATGTCATTTGCACACACAAATAAACACCAAATCCTGCAAAATAATTCATACATTTTCTGGAAATCTGTTTAAAAAGAGGTATTTGCCTGGTGGAGACCATAACTGGAGCTACAAGAGAAAGAAAATAATGATTGCTTTCGGTCTGCTGGATGTGAAAGAAGCCAGTAACAACAATAAAAGTTAAATTGTTTGGGTTCATCACTTTATTATGGAGTTCACAGGTTCTGCAGCTTCACTGAGCTTTTTTTTATCACCAAGTTTTAGTTTTATGACACATTTCCCGTCACATTTAGCAGCTAAAGAGGCAGATATTTCCCTCAGGAGTTGGTGGAGACCAAAAACGGAGCAAAAAAAAGTGAATTTCTGGACATAGATTACTCAAATGGACACAAACCCAAAGACAAGTGAATGCTAACAAGTTAGCTGTAGCAACATTATTAAGAACAAGTCCGTTCATTCAGGTTTGTCAGTTTATTATAAAGTTTATTGCAGCGTCACTGAGTTATTTAGCATCTTTCACCACCAAGTTTTGGTTTCATGGCACATTTTCTGTTACATTTAGCTTCTTCATGTTTGCACACAAATGACCTTATTGTAAAATAGTTACTGGTAACTTTAAAATATTAAAACAGTTGTTGGAGACCATAAATGGAGCTAAAAGAGAAAGAAAATTGGACAGAAAGACAAATAAATTATCTAGGAAAACGTTGCTTTGTGTCTGCTGGATGCAAAAGAAGTTTGCTAACACGTTAGCCGTAGCATTTATATTTATATTGTATTTATAACATTATAAGTTCAGGTTTATCAGTGTATTAAGGAGTTCACCAGTTCTGCAGCTTCACTGACGGAATAAATTAAGTTAGAAGGAGCCTCATTTTCTCATAGACTTCTATACAGTCTGACTTCTTTTTGCAGGCAGAGGAGTCGCCCCCTGCTGGACAGTAGAGAGACTGCAGGCTCTGAACCCACTCATCCAACAGTGTGTGCACAATATCTTAATTTATTCTAACTTTCCCGGATACAGTAAATAATTCCTGTATTTTCCTTCAAACGAGGCAGAAACAGTCGTTCTAACTTCCACAGCTGCTGTCTGAGCCTGATTGTCTCCGCAGTCTGTCTCTATTTAGGCTTTATTGTTGTGACTTTATGACTTAATTGCCGGTTGTTTTTCTCATTTAATCAATTTATAATGAGCAAAGTATCAGATGCTTTAAAGTGCATCATGCAGACGCTGCAGACAGGATTCAAACGCCGTGTTTTACACCAGATGAAATCTTAAAATACTGTAATTTCCTGCACACGAACGACGTGTTTCACGCTCTAATTGCTGTGACACAATGTATGTTCACCACCTTAACTAAACACTGTAAATCTGTGGTGCAGAGGAGCATGTTAACGGCTCACCGAAGACTTTTAATAACATGTTTCACACCTTCAGAGGACGAGATTTACTCAGGAGGACTTTGGTTTCACTGCTGTTTTTAAATCAGCACATAAAAGAAGAATGGGCCGAGCAGCATTCCTTACAGTCAGCGCTATAAATGAGTTATTAGCTCAGAATGAATCCACACACACACACACACACACACGGTGTGATGAATAATTCATGTGGTGTGAATGTTGTGGGTTGAACACAGTTAAATGTAAGAACAGCCTGCAGGGAAATCACAGCCGAGCGTTTCTGTCTGTCTGTCACATCCAAACACACACGACTGTTAACACAACATGAAAACACCACAACTACATTCATATTCACTATTCAATAACAAAAAGGGAGAATGACATTCATAGATGCATGTCTGTATACATATTTACATGTTTAATGACTTTCTCTGAAAATAAACACATACGCTTATTTTTGTGTTTTCAGACGCATTAATTGAACCCAATTAAAGCTGAATATATATAAAATAAACCCTTAAATAAACAAGGCTGTAAGATATGTTTTACAGAGGAGGAAGAAGTTTTCCTGCATTATTATCTCACTTAAATAAAAGTTTAAGACAAAAATGTAATAAAAGTAAAACTTTTGTCTTTTTTTGTTGGTTATTTCATGTCATTATTTTTGTCTCTTTGTATCTTTTTTGGTCATTTTGTGTCTTTTTGATAATTTAACGTCTTTAATTGGTCTTATTTGTGCCTTTTTTGGTAATTTACATCTTTTTTTTGTCTTTTTGGGGTAATTTTTTAAATCATTTTGTGTCTTTTTTGGTAATTTTGTGTCTTTGATAATTTAACACTGATAATATGGACAATATATGTGTGTTTTTATGGCTTTTTTGCTCATGTTACATCTTATTTTGTCTCTTTTTGACAATTTTGTTTCTTTTTTTATTTCTTTTATGTTGTATTTTTTATTTTTATTTTTGTGTCTGTCATTTTATGTTTTTTTGTGCATTTTTATTTCTTTGTTTGGTCATTCCTGACACTTTGTTTTCCATTTTATTCCAACTTTCTTCTTTTTAATTATCACATTAATTCAACTGTTTTATTTTTCTCTGCTTCCTGTCGTTCTAACTGTGTTCTTCTGTCTGAGTTGTTCCTGATTGTGCTGATCCACAGAGCTGCAGAGATTCACACACTTTTTATATGTTTCTGGGGTTAAACTGAGCAGCTCACTGGGTCAGTTTGTGGATCTGAGCCTCGTTACAGTCATGAGCTTCACCTGTGCTGCTCCTGGTTCAATCAGTCTCACCTGTGTCGGCTCGCTCGTCAGCCTGCTGCTGCTGAGCTGCAGCGTCTCTGTTAAATGTGATGCATTTATAATTTATACTTTGGAAAAAGTTTGGATCGATGCCTCCAGAATCTCCCAGCTTTCTTTTTTCCCCCATTTATTTCTGCAGGAGCTTGAAACATTTTCCTGTTTCTGCTTCACATTTTCATGAGAGCTGCACTGAAAGTTTCCGTGCATGTTAACCTGCGAGCCTCCTCGCGTCACGTCCAGGTGTGTTTATGGAGCAGCTGATCCTGCAGAGACTGATGAGACTCCTGGTTGTTGATGGAGCTGCAGCCTGCGGTGAATCTCCTGTAAGGACAGATTCGTGCCGCAGTCTCGTCCAAGGTCGTCTGCATATAACAGACGTTTTATTTTGCCGTCCCCTGCAGAGAGACGAAGCCGTGCAGATGACTGCAGAGTCGTCACCGACTCGTTGGGCTTTATAAATGATGAATCAGGTGGAGCTCAGAGGGCAGCAGAGCTGCACACACACACCGTCCTGCTCATTTATTAGCAGATGGAGTCACATTACGTCTCTGAGAGCAGAGGACGACTCTTTGTCTTGGACCTGTTTTTAATGACGCTGTGGAGAGTTTACAGGCAGGAAAAAGCAGATTTCATTTATTTTTTATTAATAAAGCTAAAAGGTTTTTGTTGCTTTGAGGTTTTTCTTCTGCAGCTGTTTGAGGGATGATTGGAAAATGAGTTGTTGGTCATATTATCATGATATCTGACACAGAAACTGACTGTGGTGCTTTATAATGTCTTTTCCAGCTCAGACGTTTAACCCTTTAACACTTAAATGTTCTCCTGAACTTTGTTGTTGTTTATTTTGACTATAAAAGGGTAAAAAAATGTCCCGTAAGTTCGTACTTTTGCCCATTTTTCCGGAACACTCAGAACTTTCCGTATCTGGCCGTTATTTACAACTTACGGCATGAAATAACTCTAAAATGAAGAAAAACACCAAAACAGAATCTGGGGGGAAAACATGGAACTGAGCAACAAATACAGATTTTTTCAAGTAAAACTTGACATTTGAAATGAAAGTTGCAATCTGTATTATTGACCGAATTTTAACTTTCTTGTCTTGTAACCAAAAACGAAGCTTATCGTTGTGATATTTCAGTCAGAATCCCTTTGTTACATGTCTTATTTAAAATGTTGCCAAAAATAAACAGAACATCCTTTAGTAAAATTTGCACTTACTTAAATTATTTACTTCATTTAATAATAATTTTGTCCGGCGTTTACATGCTTTAATTTTGTTCCTTTAAACAATCTTTTATAACTTTTCTTGCTCTGACCTTAGAGAAGCTGTTTTGTGGCCTAAACATGACAAAACTTTGACCTTTCAGCTAAAGATTTCCACTTAATGTTTCAGTGACTGATAACAACCTGCTGCACCTGCTAGGAGGCGGAGCAGGACTTTGTACCATTGAAGTTGTTTTGAATGCAGAACTTTCACTTGTTGCAGTTTTTCTGCATTTTGTATTTGTATTTTACTTGAGTATTTTCCATTTTCTGCTACTTTGTTCTTTCATTTGTTGGTAAATATTGGACTTTTTACTGCACTGTCTCTCTTTCGGCTTTTAGCTACTTCTAAAATGACACTTTTTCCTCCACTTTTTTGTCCGGGATCTTAAAAAGTCCACCACTGTCTGTACTTATATCTCTGCAGAAGTATTCATATACTATAGTCCTATAAATCCCACATATTCAAGTATAAAGAGTATCAAAAGACGTTAGTCCAAGAGACCATGCACTGTCTGTGTCTCTTGTAGCCTAAAGCTGACAAAACTTTGGCCTTTAAAGATAACCACTTAATGTTTCAGTGACTGATAACAACCTGCTGCACCTGCTAGAAGGTTTGTTTTTGTATTTCTTAAAGCGGAGACGTATAGAATTAGTGTTTGGAGATGAGATCCAGCAGTTAAACACAGCTCCATGATGTGAAGAAGCATCTTTAAACCGTCCTCAGCTGCTCTCACTGAGGCCTGTTTGTCCTCATCACGGCTCTAATAAGGCTTTTATTTCAGCTCGCAGAGGCTGATTACACTGTGCACTCCATTATTTCCTTTATTTAGTTCGGCTGCGTTTAGTTTCATTTCCTTCAGCGGCTCGTTGAGGAAAAGCTTCGTCAGTTGTTTGTCTCTCTGTGGGTAAAGACGTCTCACATAATGTCTCTTACGCTCAGATTTCATCCCATTTTTTTGCACCGTGAGGTTTGATTTCGTTTCACGTGTGAAGCTTTGATTTGTTTCTCTCTTGTTAGTTTTCAAAGTGTAATCTGGATTCTGCAGCTCGGCTCGTTATCTGATCTGCAGGGTTTCTCTCTTTCTGCTTCGACACTTTTCACAGCTGTTGTCTTTTCTGTCAAACCGCGTTTCCTTTAGTTGCTTTTTCCTTTTGTAATGTTTCCTTCAGTGGATGTGACAGGAAGGAATATTAGATTCAACTTAACAGTCAGTGTGTTTACAAGGAAGAAGAAGCTGCAGATCAGCTCAGTTTGGGTGTTAAGTAGAAGTATGAGGTACAATTATGAGTATTTTCCATTTTCTGCTACTTTGTTCTTGGACTTATTGATAAATATTGGACTTTTTACTGCTTTATATCTCTCTTTCACCTTCAAAATGTCCACCAATCAGTGCACAGGGGGCCCAATTGTTGAAAATCTCGCTCTAAAGGGCCCAATTTGGAGGCAAAATGCACATTAAGGCGTTTTCACAACCCAGTTGAGAACGAAAGTGCTACTTTTGGTTGGTTTTGTATTTAGTCTGGTTTTCTTTCAGACTCGCAGTCTTACATCTAGCCGAAAAGTCTTGTTTTGAGAATATTTGTACTCTTTTTTTTCTTACTTAGTTAGTAAAGTTAGTTACTTTACATGTACATCAAGCCAAATTACTGTCAGAAACACTCTTTGAGGCCAACGTGTGGCTGTTTTTAGACTTGTCGAGAGGTTATTCATTCCCTGTTTTAAGTGCAATGACATCATCAAGGTTATATTTGGTCAAAACGCCACAAAAACTACCTGCGAGCTTTCAGACCTGAGTGCCTTTGTGAATGAGTCTGGCTGGTTTGGTTTCTTTGAGATGTTGAAACACGTGACAGTTACAGAAATGTGTCGTCTCTGTTCTCAGACAGACGTCAGTCACATCCAACCGTGTGTGACAGCGAACAAACTGTGAGGAAACCGGCTTCTCTTCTTCTCTGCCTCTTATAAAAACACACACGTGTCTCTGCACTGTTACAGGTGAGAGGTGTGTGTGTGTGTGTGTGTGTGTGAGGCGTTCTCTCCACCCTGCAGAGTAAAACACATAATATGTGTCTCCTTTTGACTGCATTCATGCACATATGAAAGTGTGTGTGTCAGTGTGTGTTTGATGGAGTTTCTGCCTGTTGCATCAGTCCTCCAGCACAGGAAGGTCTGATGGACACTGTGCCGCCATGAAAGGACCTGTCTGTCTGCACATGTACGTCTGCCTGTCTGTCTGCCTGTCTGTCAGCGGTTTCTGTGACACTCCTCATGTCCAACGCTGACCTTTCCCCACTGACACATGAACTAAAACACATCAAAGAACCAGTCAAACATGTTTTTATTCCCAATTAAAGGTCGGATTTAAAGCCACGTTCAGGTCCTGGAACGTTCCAGCGAACGTGAGCTTCACATCATTTCTTCTTTTTCCCGCAGTTACAGAGACGCAAGCTTTTTTTTCCAGAGTTCAAAGGAGCGTTTCAATCACGCGGAGAAGAAATAAGACAGGACACACAAGGAACGGTAACCTCCAAAGAGCTGAGAGGAGCTGCTCCGGATGAGTCACACAAAAGAAAAGTTTTCTCTGTAAATTTGAAGGAAAATAAGGTTGCATTTAAAGAGCGAGCGGGGAGTTATTTGTGCACTTTTTAGAAGTTCTTGTATAGTCTGATCTTGTGGGTTTCGTTGCTGTTGTGTCGCTGTTATTTCTGTGTGTGTGTGTTTTGTGAGAAACAAAGCCGGAGTGGGAATGTGACTCACCTCCTGCTGGAGCGCCACATCACTGGAGCTGCTGTCGATCAGCGGGGAGTCTCCGAGCCGAGGCGCTCAATCCCCCTGATTTCCAGTTCTTTCCCGCCTCTGTCCTCCACATTACATCTGATTACAGCATGAGTTGGAGAGCAACAACAGCCAGTCATCAGCACATCAGTGCCGCACACAGACTCTGTTCATTACAGGCGTGTTGCTGGCAGGTTGCACTTTAGTCCCCGGATCACTGTCTCTCACAGCTTTCATGTCTCCTGCCTGAATGTGTCGGGAAGTTTGTCAGGTTTTGTTGAGAAATAAACACACATTTCATAATGTTACAGAGCTGAAACAAGACAGTTCAACCGTTCAGTTAGCAGCTGCAGTAACTTCCCTGATACCAACCTGGCAACTTGTTGTTAGATTTAAGGATCCTCGTCTTGGTGACAAATTTAGCCACTTATACACTCCTATAAATAATCGCAGTCTGTGGCTCTTTGGAGACTCATCTGCCCCAAAAACGACAACATTTGTTTGTACAGGCAGCAAATTACGACTCATATTTACGTTTTAGATTTTCCTTGAGACAGGAGAATGAGGTTCGTGTCCCATGAGAAAACCAAAGTTAACTAGAAAAGCACTCGGAGAGCGCAGACCTCCGCCAAGGCAATAGGGTCACTTACGCAATACCAAACTGCACACTTGAAGGAGGACTTACTTAAATATTTAAGTACAATTTTGAGGTACTTGCACTTTAATTAAACTCATTATATGCTACTTTATACTTACTGAACTTTTTACCCACAACTTCATTTATTTGCACCAATTTTTTCTTCCAACTTCAGCACAAATAACACGACTTTAGACCTTCAAATTACATGCAACACATACGCCAAAATCCAGTTATACATGATATGTACAGAATGTTTCTTAAAGTGTTTGATTGAATTTCTTCTTCGGGCCAAAACGTTCTTGGTTATTTGTTCTAAAAGAGTTTAAACAGAAAACTAGAAAAGCACTCGGAGAGCGCAGACTTCGCCAAGGCAATAGGGTCACTGACGCAATAATGTAAGTTCACAATATAAATTCCAGATGGTTCCTGATCACCGATCACCACCAAAATCTAACCACCTGTTCCTCGTCCCAATACACACGTTGTCCGAAAATTTCATCCAAATCCGTGCAGAACTTACAGAGTTGATTTGTACACAGACAGACAAACAAACAGAGGTCGTGGTTGTGGATCCTGAACTGATTTTAGACCGAAATGACTCTGCAAAGCTGCTCAGAAGGCTGTTTTCGTAAATAACTAACTTTATTAGTGAATATTTAACATTATTATATATTAAATGTTATCAACCAAGTTAAAATGAAGGAGAACGAGGTTTGTGTCCCATTTGAAAACAGAAGTAAATTTCGTTAACTTTTGTTTTTTATGTATTTTCTGTGGCTCTGCAGATTTATAGTAAATTAAAGCCAAATAAAGCCGATATTTCAGTCGTCCTGGCGTCCCTGTGCTTCTTTTTAAACTAATTAAAAAATCTTACCAATTAGTTTTTAGCCCCAAGTTGTTTATCTGACCATGGATGTTTTTATTTATTATTTCTAACTTTTAATTTGTTATATTTTATCTTGTCTCATTGTTCCTAAAGAAGTCTGAAAAACCCCATGTTTTTTAAATGACTTCACATGAATTCTCAGATATGATGCAACACATGATTTTATTCTGACATGTGAGGCTGTTTTCACAGACTTCCTGTTTCACATTAAAAGCCTCGCAGCGTTTCAGGAGGGCAGAGCTCGCTCTCTTCCCTCGAGGCTTCAGTGTAGAACATCTGCAGGAAGTGTTGACTTTCATGAGCAGAAACTGGCTGATTTTATTATTCTTTTTATTACTTTTATTGCATGTGTGCATATTTATGTGCACGCTGCGTCGGATTTGCATCCAAATTTGGCTCGACTGCTTTAAAACACACGACGACACCCCTGCTGTTTATCTGGGAAAGCGTCGTTTTCTGTTTTATTCCGTCTCTCTCAGTTTCTTAATGAATTGAAGCGATATTTATATCCAGAGCGAGACGCTCCATTAGATCTGAGCTGTCAGACGCTCACCTCCACCCAAACACTCGCAGTTTACATGTGAATGCAGAGCGGGAGGAGGCCTGTCAGCGCAGACAACCAGACAAACAAGACGGAGAATCAAGAGCCTGCAGGGGGGAGGGAGGGG
>CAFUXE010000604.1:319630-333694 GCA_903364295.1 Serranus cabrilla
TGGCTGCAGTCATTTCAGATCGTCGCTCTCACTCATGAATGACATCAATAACCTCCTGCGTGTGTGTGCGTGTGTGTGCTGACCCACATTCCTTAATGACTCCTCTAATATGTTGTGAATTTATAACGACAGCGACACCTCTAATATATTCTTAATGACCTCAGTAATGTATTTTGCGTGTGTGTGTGTGTGTAATAGGTTTTAAATGGATGAGCTGCTTCGGATCGAACACAGCTACCGGCTATCGAACCGCTTCGCTCGCCAGCACACATCAGCACTAACGAGGCAGGGAGAGAGAGAAATCACAGGGTGCATTATTAGTGACTGTTTGTGTGTGTTTGTCCTCTCCGTCAGCGTCTCTCATCACTGTTCTTACTATTAATATTACACTCGTATCTCTCTGAGGAAGACTAATCCTCTGTCAGGTAACTTCAAGCAAAAACTGTTCATAAAGATGGACGGCTCTGCTCCACTTCCTCCCACATGAAGCTGAAATACATCAGATATATCTGAATGAAAATAAGTTTGATGGGTGCATGAACTGGAACACTGATGGGTTAAAAAGTACTGAAAAGAAATCACAAAACAATAAAAAGAAGAGACAAAGAACCAAAAAGAACGTAAAATGACCAAAAAAGACACAAATAAGACCAAAAAAGACGTTAAATGATCAAAAAGACACAACGTGACAAAAAAAGATGAAAAGAGACAAAAAAACAACATAAAACAACCAAAAAAAGATGGAAAATTACCCAAAGACATGAAATTGCCAAGAACGATGTTAAATTACCAAGAAAGACACAAATAAGACACAAAAAAAGATGTAAAATGACGAAAAAAAGACGTTAAATTATCAAAATGACACAAAATGACCAAAAAAGATGCAAAGTTCTGCACGGATGTGGATGAAACAGGTGGTTAGATTTTGGTGGTGATCGGTGATCAGGAACACCATCTGGAATTTATATTGTGAATTTATATAATTGCTCAGTGACCCTATTGCCTTCACTAACTGCTGCCATCTAGTGGATGAAATATTTAAATGCCAGTGTCCCAAAAATACATGCTTTCAATATAATCCTTCAAATGCAGTTTGGTGTTGTGTCAGTGACCCTTTTGCCTTGGTGGAGGTCTGCACTCTCTGAGTGCTTTCAAGTTTGAATAGAGTCTCTAAAATGTGGTTTCAAAAGATTTCTGAATATTAAACAAAGAGAAAACACCAGGTTATAAGTCTCAGAGACAAAGAATACGTCTTTGTGAGTCTCATCCGTACACAGAAGCAGTCTAAACCTGGACCTGAGCCAGGAGGGAGGAGGAATGTGAAGGAATGAAGTTTCCTGCCAGTAACGCCCAAACTGGTTCACCTACATATAGAGAGGCGCAGCAACACCAGAGGCAGATTTCCTCATTGTTAGCAGCAGCAACAGCAGAGCAGCAGTCCTGCACGGGAGAGATTTAACTTCATTCATCAGATCCTTGAGGAAGTTTTTCCCAACATCGGTGAGTTCAGTTGGTGATTTACTGTTTAAACAACCATCTGCTAACACTGAGCAAGCTATCATGTCAACAAACTCTGCTTTTAGGCAATTTTTTGTTTCCTTTATGAGTGTAAAATGTAGTAATGTCAAGTTTTCTTTTTGTTTTTTAGTGTCACCATGTCGGCCGCCAACTGTCTCCTGACTGAAGAGCAGTTTCTGTGCAGCATCTGTCTGGATGTGTTCATCGATCCGGTCACGTTACCGTGCGGTCACAACTTCTGCCACGACTGCATCACGCAGCACTGGGACAGCAGCTCCCAGTGCCACTGTCCCACCTGCAAAATGGCGTTCTACAAGAAGTTCAGCCTGCGGGTCAACACGTTCATATCGGAGATGGCGAATCAGTTCAGGGAGTCGACTGGAAGGAGCGGCTCGGAGGAAGTCGCCGCCAAACCGGGCGACGTTCCCTGCGACGTCTGCACTGAAACCAAAAGGAAAGCGGTGAAGTCGTGCCTGGTGTGTCTGGCCTCCTACTGCGACACTCACCTGCAGCCTCACGTGACCGCCGCCCGCCTGAAGAGACACCAGCTGACTGATCCGGTGGAGAACCTGGAGGGCAGGATGTGCACGATACACGAGAAACCGCTGGAGCTCTTCTGCAAGACCGACCAAGTCTGCGTGTGCATGCTCTGCCCGGTTTTAGACCACAAGTCGCATGAAGTCATCCCACTCAAAGAGCAGTTTGAGAAAAACAAAGCCCAGCTGGGGAGGAGAGAGGCCGAGATCCACCGGATGATCCAGGACAGACGGCTGAAGATCCTGGAGATCAAACACAAGGTGAAGCTCAGCAAGGAGGCCGCAGACAGAGAGCTGGCGGACGGCGTCCAGGTGTTCAGCGCTATGATTCAGTCTCTGCAAAGAGCTCAGGAGGAGCTAATCGGGACGATCGAAGCGAAGCAGAAAACCACCGAGACGAGTGCACAAAGCTTCATCCAGGAGCTGGAGCAGGAAATCTCCGAGCTGATCCGGAGGCGTGCCGAGGTGGAGCAGCTCTCACGCTCGAAGGACTACCTCCAGTTCCTGCAGAGCTTCGCAAACCTCAATGCTTTTGCGCTCAACAAGGACTGGACAAAGGTGAGCATCGAGCAGCCGTCGTATGACGGGATTGTGGCAACAGCTGTTGGTCAGCTGGAGGAAACTCTGGGCAAAGAGATAAAGAAGCTGCACTACAAGGAAGACCTGAGCAGGGTGCAGCAGTTTGCAGTGGAGGTGACTCTGGATCCGGATACGGCACATCGCGCTCTCATCCTGACTGAAGATGGGAAGCGAGTTCATCACAGCGTCGTGAAGAATAACTCGTCAGACAGCACCAAGAGGTTTAACCCCAGTTGTTGTGTCTTGGGGAAGCAGAGTTTCTCTTCGGGTAAATTCTACTTTGAGGCTCAAGTCAAAGAGAAGACTCGGTGGACTTTAGGAGTCGCCAAGGGGTCCATCAAGAGGAAGGGGATCATCCCGCTGTGCCCGGACAACGGCCACTGGACCATCTGGCTGAAGAACGGAGAGGAGTACGCCGCTCTGGTTGGCTCGCCGCTGCCTCTCTCCCTGAGCTCCAAGCTGGAGCGGGTCGGCGTGTTCGTGGATTACGAGGAGGGTGTGGTCTCGTTTTACGACGTGGATGCTGCAGATCTGCTCTACTCCTTCACCGGCTGCTCCTTCACCGAGAAACTCTACCCGTTCTTCAGTCCCGGTCTGAACAACGACGGCAGCAACTCTGCACCTCTGATCCTCTCCAGCATCAAGAAAACTGACTGCTGACAAACGACTTCCTGTCAGGGTCTCACAGCCGTCACATGTTGATGTAAAATAGGGGTTTTATCAGCGTGTTTCAAACAGTCAGTCTTGTTTGGTTGAAATGGTTTATTTCCACCTTTTCTTCAATTTGTTTAGGCAGATCTGACCATTGCAGTCATAAGTTTTAGTGCATTGGTGCTCAATGAAAATGAAGACAGAAAAAGTTGCCAAACAACAATCTATCTATCTATCTATCTATCTATCTATCTATCTATCTATCTATCTATCTATCTTTTGCTGCTAGGCTTTTTTACAATTTTCTTTTTTTTCATGACATGAATCAACAGTGAAATCTGCTTTTATTTTATGGTTAATATTTGTAATAAAAGTAATTTACTTCTCTTTTTATGCCATTGCAAAGAAAAATCCAGGAAAAAATCCAGTCAAATAATACAGTACATTTCTGGAAAATATTTTTTTTACATTCTATTAAATTAGCTCTTAAGAGGGGATTTTTTTAGAAGTCACTGATTCTGTCCGCGGTAGTCTTTTTTACATGAGTCATTGAACTCATCACAGTCGTTAACAATGGCTCTATTCAGCCGTCAGTGTTTTCACACCTGAGCTGTTCCTGCTGCCACATTTCAACATGTCCTCATAATGGAAACTTTACAGTCTGAAAGAAGTTTATTCAGGGTGACTTCTGTTACCTCTGAGGACGGATCTGTCGTCCTGTTCATCTGTCAGTATCATATAGAAAACAAACCTCAGCTGCCCTCACAAGGTATGCACTGTTACAGTATACATATAATTTAGACGTATTATTTCATCATAACTTTGCACCTTGAACTCTTACCTGGGTCGAAGCACGCTGCATGTCTTATCAGGTCGCTGCAGTTTCAGCCGTCGGACAGAAATCAGTTTCCAGTCGTCCAAACAGGACGAGATGAAAGTGTGAATAAGTTGAAGTTTGTCAGTGAGAGTGTTTATTTATTTATCCATAAAATCTGCACTGTAAAAACTGGTTATTTTCCACAAATTTACTCTATTATTTTACTGGGCTTATCTTGTCATTTTCATCATCGAAAAGGAGAAAATAATATTAAACACTGATGTTATAATGTGAGTTATTATGTATTTGGTCACATGAACAGTAACCTGCACAAACAGCAAAGAAACATCCAGTGAAATCACTTCTTTTCCTGCCTGAATGTGCAGAAAAATATGTAAATAAAATTTTAAAAAATACCTCTCAAACTCTCAGTGAACTGGCAAACCATAATGATAATGATAATATGGTAAAAAGAATATACATTTTGCATTGACATTATTGATTTAAAATTCAATTTAAGCAGCAGATCTGTGCAACAATATTATCATCATATTATTTTTATTATTATTTATTCTCCAACTCCACACGGATGAATTTGTTCATGCTTTGGTTCCTGCATGAGGTCCAACGTTCCAAGAAAATGGAAAAACAAGAACCAAACTGACCTTTTGTTCTACCATATGTTATTATTATTAATGATCCAAGCAAAGTGTGCCATCTTTTGTGTGTAATTTGTGTTTTCCACTAATAAATTAAGGCTGATAAACCAACTGGGTGTTTATTGGGCCACTCTGAGGCCATTAACAGCAGCGCTGGCAGCTGTGTACTTTATGTACAGTAATCTCTGGCAACAGGCCCGCAGTTAAAGCGCCCGAGGCCGACTCGCATGTGGGAGAAAAAACACTGAGCTGCCCACATGCTGCCTCCAGGATGAAACTTAAAGCAACAGACACAAACACAAACACACGGCCCCTTGAGTGTGTGTTTTCCCTTTGGTTTAATTAGCTACAATTATTTTTCAACCCCTTAAAGTACGCCGATGATACCTGCAGCTTAATTAAGGATTTTACTGGTGATCACGAGGAAGCCACTTGAACCGAGAGCTCTCACTGAGCTGAAAAGATGCTTTTAACCCTGAAGAAAATATTTAAGGAAGCAGGGAGAGAAAAGAGGAGCATCCGTCAACAGTGGTGTGTGTAGGGGGGGCAGGTACCCCCTTTTGTGGCCAAATTGTTGAAAAACATGCTCTAAAGTGGTCTCTTAGAGGGCAAAAATGCACCTAAACTGTCCTCTTGGTGGGCAAAATGCGCCTAAAGTTCTCTCTTAGGAGGCAAAACATGGCTAAACTGTCCTCTTGGGAGGCAAAATGTGCTCTAAAATGTCCTCTTGGGAGGCAAACACGCCTAAACTATCCTCTTGGGTTCAGTTGAGTTCAGCTCATCTAAATGTTGACATGGATGCTAACAGCTAACAGCTAACAGCAGCAGATCCTCAGCCTGACTCCTGTGCTTTCACCCACTTAATGCCACATCACTTGTGACTGGTTATCTGCGGCTCCATCTGCTCCTTTTAAAGCACACTGAGTGTACTCCTGTCGTATAAAATGTGCGAGATAAATAAACCTGACTTGACTTGTGCGGTTCATTCACAGCCGTGTGATCTGTGGAGATGAACGTCTGTGTCTGGATCATAAAGATAAAGTGTGAGCTGTTCCTCAGTGAGTCACTCAGTGGGTCTGTTCTCTGGTGGGCACTGCCATCTAATGGCTGCTGGTTTCATCTGTGGCCGAAAGTATGTGGACACATGAACACTTCAATATGTGATAGCTGAGTTTTGATGGGATAAGGAAGTCAGCTTATTAGCAGATAGGGTTAATGAGTATTTAATCATTTAACTGGAGGGAGAGGAGCATTTTAAGGCAACATTCCTTTAAGTTTGAGGTCATAAAAGTCAATGTTATACACTGTAAATCTTCTGTGAGCTGGTTAGATCTAGATAAGGACACAGAGCTATTCCAGGACCAACACACATCTGCATAAACACCATAACCTCTGTAATGAAAGTGTAACATCAGGTGAGCAGCTCTGGTTGGCTGCTGGGTCAGAGTCCAACCTGTTGTTGGAGGTTTGTCCAAAACTCAGAAGAAAAACTGTGGAAGAGAAATTGTTCTTCACTCTGTGTTGTGCTCTGGCCTGGTCACTGCAGAGTCCAGCTGCTCTTCACATCTGGTTAATATTCTTTCAATAAATGGTCAACTTTTGATTTTTATGTAAAAAAACAAGTATAGACCAGGGAGGCTTTAAGGGCTCTACGCTCTAACAACGTCTCTTTTTAAAAAGATGGGCATTCAATGACTGCAACAACAGATCTATCTTTTTATCTGCACAAAATATTTAAAAAATAGCTGCATCTTGTTCCTAATTCCTTTTTAAATATCCACAATGCTTGTTGGACCCATTTTGGCTGTCTATAGACAGCATCTATGGAGGTCTACTGGGTTCAAAAGGAGCTGGATTTATGTCCCCCTAGTATCCTTTAGTTTACAGCATACACATGGCAAAAAACAAAGACTAGCATCTGTATGAGATGCACTAAATTCCAATCTAAAGTCCGCTGATGGTGGATGAAACCAAAAAGCATTATGGTCATTCTATATCTATCTTATCTTATATCTCTCTAGAATGTTTTTGAGATATTTCATAACCTTTTTTTAATGTCTTTCATTCAGCATCCAAACTAAATATCTCTTCTTTTCTTTCCTGCCTCTCTTCCTGTACTTGTGCTGCCGTGTCGGGGTGATATTTAAAGCGTACGTATCCAGCTCTTGTATCGACCCTTTCACATGTCGCAGCAGGACCAGCACAGGTGTCACTAACAACATTAATCATGGCTGCCTTCCACTTCAGCCACGCCATCTGCACACCTGTTCCCAATCCACTCATCAGCTGCTCAGCAGATATATCAGCCGCCTCCCCCTCTCTCTCCTGCCAGGCTGTCTGCACGTCTGCATTGAGCTGTCTTTGTGTTCATTTCATCTGCCTGGCTCCGAGCCATCCGTTTAAGTGCATTGACTGCGACTCCGCACATCTTAATTGGAAATGAGGGACCCAAACCGTAAAACACAGGCCTGGATGTCACCCCTCTGAACCCGCTCTGAGGATCTAATTCAAACGCCTCTCCTCCCTCTTTTATCTCTCGATAAGGCCTCAATACCAGCCCATACTGCTCCATAACCTGAATCATCCACTCAGGATGTGCATCATCATCTGAAAACCATTTATCTCAGCCCATTCCCTCCCATCAACCATCCCATACACCCCTCTGTTAGCCCTCCCATCTCCCCCTCAAACCCCTCTATTAGCCTCCATCAGCCATTTCTGTAATGGGCCAAAGCCAAAGGTGATCACACGACACACAAGACTGAGAGCTGGTGTATAATCAGTCTCTGGAGTTTATTTTGAAATTATATGAGTGCAGATTTAACAAAAACAGTTCCTGCCCCAGTATTTGTCTTTCATTTGAGTAATTATTAAAACCCTGAGCTGCTGCATGGGTTATTTCATCATATATCGGATTCTACGCGAACAGTTTTACAGATGTGTTTTCTGTAAAGCACATGCTCTTATTTTGGTTGTCAGTGCTGGGATTTCCATTTTCCCAACTTTCTGTGCTCTCTATAGAAAAAAAATCCACATTTTACTGTTTTTGAAAATGTCAGGATTTAGCTATGTGGGGGAAAAAGGCTTTAAGTGCTGTATTTTTACATAGATAAACACACATACATGGAAAAAGTTCATGGTCTTACATTGTTTTTACAATGACAGGGGAAAGCTTAAGTGTTCTTCTGACCTGATCATTTTAACCCGAGGAGGTTTTATCTGGCAATACCTTCAGAAATGTTGTATAAAGCTATAAAGGGACAGTTGGGCAGCAAGAGCTTTAAAGCTTGGAACTAACATTTAGCAGCAATCAGTTAAATCCATGCATTTATTTTCCATAAGAAGCAACTTTGATGACTTTTGGCTTGCAAATTAGTGCTGTTGACCAATGGAAAGCTTTCTATGAGTGCTGGCTCTTAAGAAAAGGAAAATGCAGTAAAGTATTCTGTTAGCTGCAAAACTGCAATTCCCTATTTGGCCACATGGGGCTAGCTCCTTTCACCCAACTTTGCCGAACTTTACAGCAAAAATAAACATGTTTACAGTCTGGTACCAAAGTGGTTTTAGTCTCTACAGATAAATTCCCTGTTCAGGAAAACTGCAGTTTAAATGTGAAGGCTTAATTAAAGGAACGGCTGCTTTAAGTGACTCCCTCACAGCTGGTTCGCCACTAAATTCATCCCTCCTCAGCTCGGCCATGATTCACCTCTTTGGCACTTTTTTGGAGTCAGGCACGGCCAAGATAGTAATGGCAGATGTTTAATCTACGGACGTAGTCTCCATTATGAGCTCAGTCTATGGTTGCACCATTTACTTTCATTCCTCTGCTGGAGTACAAACTGCTCATCAATAAAAAAAAATTTGCAGACAATGAAAAGACAGGAGACGATAGCACCAATGTCTTAATAATGAACTTTGTAAACTTACTGGTCAGTTTGTGGAGGAGTGAGCTAGCTAACTTAAGGCTAAATTAAAGTTGGTGAGCAGGCATTTGGTTTGAAAAGCGTTCTTACATCCTAGCGTAGCAGGTTCCTGGCTGCCGTTAGTCCACTTTTATCTCCACCAACTTTGCAACAGATGATATAAAATAAGACCCTAACTATTCTTTTTCTTCTTTTTTAATCACTGGACTTTAAGACCTCCTCGGGTTAATAAAGCTGCAGTCAGAGTGCTGAAGGTTGAACATATAGATTCCTTCTTTTCTACGAGATAACACTGCATACCATCAAATGACACAAAAGAGATATAATGATTCACAAAAAAATAAATGCTTTGATACTCTTTACAATAGAAAGCTGCAAGTATTTAAAAAACATCTGAAAGGCAGCACCTTTTCTCCCAACTGAAACCAGCATGCCACGCCCTCCGTCTGTCTCCGTCATAGCCTGTCGCTCCCTTAAAGCCAGAAAGAACGTAACATAGTACAGAAGAAGAGCCTGTGTGTTGATCACACTGTCCTCCTGTTGCAGTGCAGAGGTGAAAGGTGAAGGTTTCTTTTAGTAGCCCTTCATGGCGATGGACGCTCCTCCGCTGCTGTCGTGACGTTTGACCTGGTGGATCATCAGGAGGGTGACGAGCAGTCCCAGCAGCTGTGAGGACAGTCAGTCAGTCAGTCAGACAGACAGACATTCTGACGGCATCTGTTATAAAGATGTCCCTATGTTTGGATTTCTTTGTCTGCATATTGTTGGTTTCACAGCTGAATGAGTTGTTGAGCTCTCTGATCCTCCTGCAGCTGCAAAATAAGAGCTGCTGCTTCTGGAAGTGTTTCACTTTAAATTTAGATTTGAATGTTTTTAACTTGACCTTTCTTAGAAACACACAAGTTTCCTCACTGTTAGATTTTAGGCCTCATAATGCAAATTTTAGAACTTGCACTTGACTTATGACGAGTTTATCCTGGAATACTTGACTCAGGACGTCACAGCGAAGATTTAAAAGATGCATAAAACAATAATTAACCTGATCTGCAACAAATTAAGATGAAATGTGCAGTATAAGTTGTCAAATACCCAAACTGTTGGTATCTAATGACTTGGGAGCGAGACTCTAACTGGGAAAACAAAACAAAGCACCATAGTTGATAAAACATGAAGTGGGATGATGGCAAACTTACTGCAGTGACGGCAAATCCAAAGCAGAAGCCCATGGTGATCTGGAAGGCCAAGTTGATGAACCCAAAGATTAAATCACTGCAGCTCTGCAGACGAAGACACAGAGAAAGGGTCATTATCTGGAAACGCTGCTGACTGGGGAAACAGAAGGTGTCCTGATTGGTTGGTTGAATACCTGTTTGTAGATTTGGTCCGGGCCTCTGGCTCCCTGCAAGAAAACAGTGAAGAAAGACCGTGAGAGGATGGAAACTGCTTGTGTCAATCATCAAAACCCTTAAAGTAGACATTTAAAATTAAATTGTCTGCAACAAGTCATCTTTTAAAGAACATTTTATTTCCTATACCATTATGGCAGTTCACAGAAATGTTGTTGACTTATCTTCTGGCATCACCATTTGGACAAACTTTTGACAGACATATTATCTGTTACAACCTGCAGGACAAGCTTTACTTTTCAGTTTCTCTTTACAAACCAACCTGGGGTTTGGATTTACATCCAGCTGTTCCGATGCCAAACGCTCTGTATCCTCCTGATGAGCTGCACTCACAGGAGCTGGGGATGTCGTCCCCCCAGTCCGTGGAGCTCACCACTCCACAGCACTGGCTCTGCAACCGCATGAGAGAGCGAGTTTCAACAGGTGGAAATGGGCTTCAACAGAAACAGGAAGTAGAAAGTCTTTTGCCCTAAACTTACATCAGTGGTTGTTGTTTCCAACAGAGAATTGGGGAGCATACAACTAAATTTGGCTTACAGCTGGTGGAAGAAGCAAAGCTTCAAGCTGCATGACCAAAGAGTGGTTGGACCCCTGATGTCTTTTTTCTTTTCTTTTTTATTAACAACATGGCGACTATTGTTGGGACTAAATGTAATCATTGTCTGATGTCCAGAGGATCGCATTAAAATCATAAAACTAAAATTATAAGGGTTTAATAGTAGACAAGAGAACATTACACTTTGCTGAATGCCTTCAAGGATTGGTCTTATTTCATCGTCCTCAATGAAGGGCTTCGCGAACTCAGAGGAGGCGTTGTCGAAGTAAGATTTGATCTACAGAAAGAAAGGACAAGATAGATAAAACAAGAGAGAGAATGTGTTATCATCAAGACAAACTATTTTCGGGATCAAGATTGGTTGACAAACATTTCAGAGATCAGTGGTAGGATGATAAGATGATGACCTTGTTTCTGGAGACAACGACAACGATGCCAAAGATCAGCATGATGATCATTCCAACGCCCATGAAGCCTGCAAACTGAGGAAACAATGATCGTCAAAGATTTATTTATACTTTTCTGGCCGAACAAAATTATTAGAAAATCCGATGTTGCACATACTATTTTGAGGGCGATATCTTTCTCAGAGATCCCTGCATAGATTCCCAGGCAGGAGATGGCGAGGACTCCGATGGCAAACACCCAAATCCAGCTGAGGCTCGGGCCGCCAACTGAGGACACCTGCACCCCAACGACACGACAAAAACATAACACAAACACAATTACTGTTATGTGAGTCTATTTATCGCACTTTGTACATGTTTTTGGGTTATTTCAGCATTAGAAAATGGAACGTAAGTCACGTAAAAAACATAAGTTACGTTAAGAGTCATTACGTTAAACACATACATTAAGTTAAGAAACTTCATTCACAAACCGTTAGCCAATTCGTTATGTAAACAAAATAAGTTAAACAAACAATTTAAGTTACGTTGAAAAAACGTATTTCAAAAACCGTGAGCCGAGTAAGTTATGTAAACAACGTAAGTTACTTAAACAACGTTGTTTACGGAAACCATGTAAGTTAAGTCAAAATTTAATACACAAAACACAATTCCAAAACCACGGATATCACGTAAAAAACGTAATTTACGTTAAAAGTCGTTAACTTTGTTTTCACTTGGAACATGAATCTCGTTCTTCCGGGTGAAAATCCGCCATTTGTTCTACTATCCATCTCCCGCCCCGAGTGTGACATCCGCCATTTAAACTCCACATTAGTTCATCTTTACTACTACGTCACCACAACGTTGTTTAACTGGGATAAACGTGCACCCAGCACGAAAAAGGATCCCCATTGACTTCACAGTGTTTACGTGTCACCAGCACGTACTTCAGTGTTAAAAACAAACGTGGTCATTTCAGGTAATTTTGTGATCTGGCTGATATTAGTATTGTTTTCTTTTATTTGAGAGTTTGAGTCATCAGATTACATAGAGTAAGTGAGTAAGTTTTATTTAAATTTTATTTTTACAGAACATTAAAGTAAAGACTGTAAAACATTTACCAACAATCCAATGCAAACATGTTTTAAGGGGATTTATTGGCTATAAGAGGATGTATAATAATAATGCTGTTAAAAGTCTCCAAACACATTCTTTAACATAAGAAAAACCACTTCAGTTGTGCAATTTCTAGACAAAAACGTGATCTTTTAACTGGACGATGTGGGTGTCGAGTTTCAGCCCATTATCAGGTTTTAAAATCCAGCATCCTAGAAAATGGACGTGAGCAGGAAATCTATCTGCTGTTTCTGAAGCTGCTCGACAGAAATGGAAAGTAAATTCGATTAGTTCAAAACAAAGAGCTGTACAGGGGATCTGATAACACTGTTTGTCCTGTTGTTCTGTTGCGGGAAAGTCGAGTGTGCGAATGGAAAACCTCCTCCGGCTGCATCTGCTCTGCGTTAAGGAGCAAATCAAAGCCTCGGCTGGCAGCCGCCTCGTGTCCTCACAAACACTCCGAGTCCTCCACTTGTTGAGCATTTTAAACAGGTACTATGTGTGCTCAGATGTGAGCTGCGGGCAGGATCACACATGTGATTTCCTGAGAAAAGCTGCAGTGACTTTCACAAAGCAGCTGCTTTTGTTTAAATTCAAAGCCTCACAAAATTAACTTTATTTACACAGCGCGCTCCAAGAGGTTACGCAAGGTTCTTTATGCTGCCATAAAACCGCTTTTTTTTACAGTAATCAAGACAAACAAACCCTGTAACCTTTGCATTTTCCCTCCAAACTTAATCAGAGTCAGATGTGAGACGCAATTAAAACAATTTAGTTGTTTCACTCTGGGAGTCACGTTGCAGTAAATCTGCTGCACATTCTGCCAAGACGCGTCCCGTAATGGGAAGTAGTAAATGTGAGCTTGGCAGCGAGCGGCGAGCTTCGATCCAGCGCAGATAATGAATGAGGGAGTTCATCTGCAGATCTCAGCACACCGTCGTGATTTCATCCTCTGGCTGAGACACGGACAGAGTTTACAGTTCGGCTTCTGTTGTGTCACTTCACACGACTTTTTCTGGTTCAACATTTTTTACTTTAAAGACACCAAATATGCACATGCATCACTTTTATAAATATTTTATATTGTATGCAGTTTATTCAAATATATCTTCTTATGCTATTTAATAAAATAAATACATCTGCAAAAAAGGAAAATAATAATAAAAAATAAAGAAATATAAAATGAATCTGCAAAAAAAGGAAAAATCTAAAAGAATTGTATTTTTATATATATATATTGCTTTGTTTTGTTTTTTGTTTTTATTTTTATTTTGTTTTATTAGTTGTTATATTATTTCGTTAGTTTTGTTCTGTTTTAATTTTGAATTTTTGAATTTTTTTAATTTTTTTTTTTTTTTAGAACGTCACTTTGGTCGATTTTCTCCATTTTTGACTGTTTTAACACCATTTTAAACATGTTTACCGCTGACATGTTGGTGTCATTCTTTCAGCACTTTAACTCACTTTATCAACATTAAGTTACTAAAAAAAACTTAAAATTAGATCTTCAAAATTTATAATCAGGTGTTTTCTGCATTTTGATGCCAAAGTGTGGAACGTTGTTGTTGTTGTTGTTGTTGTTTACCTGGTGGCTGAAGGCCGTGGCCTTCACCGCCGAGTAGATGAGAATACATCCGATGATCTGAGGAGAGAAACATGTGAATTAATTTGGTGATTTTAACGAAATAAACGGTGATGTACGGAGGCTGAGAGGCGCCACCAGAATATTTATTCTGAAAAAAAAAATTATTGAAATTAAAAAAGAGTGAGTAAATAATGAGGAAGGAAAGAGAACAAACAGGAAATGAGAAGACACAAGTAACAAAATAATAATAAATAAATAATGCATAAAAAGAATAATAAGTAAAATCATTTATTTCGTATATTCGTTTATTTTGTGGAAAATGTGTGTAA
>CAFUXE010000604.1:346300-357032 GCA_903364295.1 Serranus cabrilla
TTTGTTTTTATTTTTTCATTTACGTTTTCTCAATTTGTTTTGTTTTGAAAAAATAACTAAATTAAAAAATAAATACACTCAAATAAAACGCAATTTATTATTATTTGCATTATTATTATTTGCATTATTAGTAGTAGTTATAATAATAGTAGTATAAATAATAATATTATATATTTTTTGTATACATTTATCGTCTTTTTTCACATTAAAGTTTTCTCTCACTTTTGTTTTATCATCAAAATGAGAAAGAAGAAAAAAAAGTTTGACTTTTGAAGCCAAAATAAAACTTCTTCTGTTCTTGTCCTGGTTCTGGGTGAATAAGCTCCGCCCGGGCGGCGCGTTCACTGACACGAATCAAACGCACCGTCATCACTTCGTCACCAACAGGTGCGTGCTGGACGCTGCTAGCATGCTAACATGCTAACGGAGCTCGTGGCAGGTGAGTGAGGATGAATGAGGAGCAGGTTCCTGTTCCCGAAGGTTCTAACAGGAACTCTCAGCTTAAATATTATATTTTCACAATAACTTTTAGTCCAACAAACGTAATTTAACATATTGAAATTGATTTATATCACAATCGAGCATGTTTTCTTTTCACCAAATAAATAAATTAAATAACAATATGTAATGTTGTATTTGTTGCTGTGGGAATCAAATATTTGACAAATAAAAATAATTTCAGATATTATAAATATTATGAAAGAGAGAGAGAGTTTTCTCATTATTACTAAAAACTAAAAAAACTAAAATAAATACATATTGATACTTTTCTCCGGCGCCATCTTGTGGCCGCAGGAGGAAACTACAACTACAGACAAACAAACGTCATAAAATAAACTTTATTTATAACAAACTGTCACATCCGGCTGCAGCTGCTTCACTCACACAGTTTTCATCTGTTTTATCAGGTTTACTTATTTTAATAACATCCGATATTTATGTCCAAATGAGTCGATTAATTCAAACAACCAAAAACAAAATGAATACAATTCATGCACAAAAAAATAAAAATAGACAAACAGATTAAAAGAAATTTAAATAAATAAAGCTACAATAATTGACCTAATTGAAATTAATATTTTTTAATGCAGTTATTTTTAAATCATTATTATTAAATATTTTTTTTTTTAGATGTATTTATATATTTTGTACCAAGAAAAAAAATACACTTTTTTTTCTTTGTCAAAACATGAAGAAAAATTACATTAATTACATAAAATGTGTGAATATAAATAAGGTAAATTATTTTTACGTTTTAAATAAAAATCTGTTTATCTCCGTTTTATTTTATTACATTTTAAAAGTGACATTTTTTTGTTTATGTTAGAATTATTCGACTCAAATGGATGGAAATATTTACTGTAATTAAACGAAATAAACCTGATTAAAATGTGTGCGTTCTTTATTTCCAAACAGTTTTTCTCTCAGCATGTGAGTCGACTTTCCAAAAACAATCACAAAAACATCACAAAGCGGAAAAGTTTCCAAACATTCAGGAGCAGAAATAAAGTTTAATTTCTTCTTTAAACTCAAATCTGTCAAATATAAATATGCAGTTTTGAACGTGGATCAGTGTGTCGTGTTCGGCCTCCTGCACCAACAGAGTTTCTGTTTTTTAAAGCCAAATTAAAGCGTAAATCACTTTTATTACACTTTTTTAGTACCTGAGCTGATTCTCACAGCAGGAAAAATAAAACAGCATTTATTCATTTTTTATTGATTTATTTATTAATTAATTTCTTGTTATTTTTAGATTTATTTAATTTATTTTAGAGAGTAATTAATTAAACTCAGAATTTTAAAAAGATTTTAAGAATTTTTTTTTTTTAATTTTCATATTTTTTATTTTCTGCTGTGTTTTAGAACAAAAACAGGAGAAAAATGTTCCTGCACGAGGCCGAGGGAGTCGAACCAGCAGTGTGTGTCAGAGGTCGGAGGTCAGAGGTCGGCGGTCAGGTGAGGGAGGGTTTTGGTTGGTATTTCACTCTGTTGAAGTCGTCGACCGTCGTCTCCACCGGCGGCGTCCTCCAGTATTCCTCCAGCCCCAACGCCAGACACAGAGCGATCGCCGCCATCTGACCGAAAATATACAGAAAAGATTAAAAACAAGAAGAAATTCAGCCGGAAATACAAAATAGATTCTGTTCTGAAAACAAACATCCAGTGAGTTAAATTAATTAATTTATCTGCTGAAACATTTTAGCAGCTGATTGAAATCTTCTTTTTACAGATACAGAATAAAATCTTTTTTTAATGCAATAAATTAATTAATGATCTAAATAAAATAACCACATGGTGGTTTATTAAATACTTGACAAAATGAAAAATAAATAAAAAATATTATATATTATTAGAGGAAAAGATTATATACACTATATTTTATTATATTATATTAACATACTTAAATGAATAAATACATAACCACATGTTCATTTTGAATATTCTTGTGGGAATTTAAGTATTTAAATAATTTTAAAAAATCAAGAGTTTTATCTGTAAATTAAAAATGTAATTAATTAAAATCATGCAGTCTAATGTACATAATTTAATATCTTGAAAATGATGTGTGGAGCACTTTTAACCTAATAAAAAATAGTCTTTGAAATATACATATATACATTATATACTTGACAAAAAATAATTTAAATATTATAAATTATTATAAGAGGACGAGAGTTTTCTTATTTTACTAAAAACTTCAGTGCAAAAAATAAAAAAATCAATAAATATGAATTCCTCTGGCGCCATCTTGTGGCTGCAGGAGGAAACTACGACTAAAGACAGAAACTGGAAATGATTCCAGAAATAAAAACAAATCAAAAGTGTTTCAACCTTCCTGTAAAAACTTCCTCTTTGTTCATCTATCGAAATAATGTTTGCATGAGGTTTTCCTGTTTCCTTCTTGCATCATATTTAAATCATCATAATGACAAATGAGAAGTTAGACGTGAAAGTGTGATTTGTTTTACCGCGATGGTGGCGAAGGCCGAGATGATTCCTATCCGCAGTTTGATGGGGAAGCTCAGGTAGCTCTTCAGGATGGGACCGCACGGCTGCAGGTCAAAGGTCAACAGGAGACACGAAGTTAAAGAGGAGAAAATAACCGAGTAGAGGAGTTATAAAAGGGAAGTTTCTTCACCTCCGAGTGAACCCAGAGTCTCTCCCCCGTCAGCACACAGGAGCCGTCTGAGCTGGAGTTACTGAGAGACAAACAGGACGGGAGTGAAACCTGAGCAGCAACAAGCTGAACTGTTCAGTTCACAGAACTAAAGACAGAATTATTTACCTTATTTATGTTCATAAATTAGTTTTATTGAGGCTTTGTGAAAAAATCTGAGCTTAAAAGTTTGAAATTCTTCGAGAAATCCACAAGAAATTTCAAAAAATCTTCTTGAAATTCAGAAATTTGTTAAAAAAAATCTCTTTAATGGCTCAAAAATTTTTAAGATTTTGATGCTACAAGAAGAAAAATCACTGAGACACGTTTCTTTTAAAAAGAGAAACTGTGAAGAAGCTCTAAAGACGAATGAAACCCTGAAACATGTTTCTGACTCTCCAGTTGTTTAAATAAAGTTCAGCGTTTTGAACCTGAGCTGCGGGTCGTCGGCGGGCGGCGAGCACCAACAGGTGACAGGAAGTCGATCCTCCCAGTCCTCGAAACTCCTCAAACCACAACAAGAGTCCTGAAAGAAACATAAAACTCAGAGATTATTACTGATGGAAGGAAAAATATAGAAAGATTAATGAACAGTTTAGAATAAATGAAACAACTGAAATTAAAACCTTTCAGCTTTTATTTCTGTTTTAGAAAACAGTGAAAAAGTTAAAAAAAAATTATTTAAATTTTAACCTTTTTTTCAAATTTCCTTTTTTTTTTTTTTGGTTAGTTTACGTATTGTTTTGGTCTTTTTGTGTCTTTTTTGGTTCCTTTTCATTTTATTTTTTTTTTGGTAGATTTATATGAGGCCACACGGTGGTGTAGTGGTTAGCACTCTTGCCTCACAGCAGGAGGGTTGTTGGTTCGATCCCCGCTGTTTTTTTGTGTAGTTTTTTGTTGATTTTGTGTTTTCTTTCGGCAATTTTTAAAATATTTTTTAGTCATTTAAGTCTTTTTTTTGGTCCTTTGTCTCGTCTTTTGGCAGTTTTGTAAAAGAAATGTAACATTCCTGATTCCTTTTAATATATATATTCCATTTTATTTTTAA
This sequence comes from Serranus cabrilla, assembly GCA_903364295.1. Classification (NCBI taxonomy): domain Eukaryota; kingdom Metazoa; phylum Chordata; class Actinopteri; order Perciformes; family Serranidae; genus Serranus; species Serranus cabrilla. The sequence goes on from CAFUXE010000604.1 coordinate 350,506, forward strand.
AAAATTAAATAGATTTTATCAGAGAAATTCAACTTTTTCTCTGGTTTCTGTCGTTCTAACTGTGTTTTTCTGTCTGAGTTGTTGCTGATTGTGCTGATTCCACAGAGATTTATACACATTTTATGTGTTGCAGAGAAACTAAAGGACTCAGAGAGGAAAATGTAAAAAGAGGAAAAAAAAAAAAAGTCCTGTTGCAGCGTCTGAACTGTGATATCTTGGTGTTTTATTTCTCATTGACTCTTACGGAGGCCTGCAGTTTGCTCAGTTCAGTCTGAATGTAGCGATCGGCTCGGTGCAGCGGCGTGACGTTCAGGAACACTTCGTCCACGGCGCCGCCCATCTGCAGAAACAATCAAAACTTTAGTGATTGTAAAATAAAGTTTTCAATTATTAAAAACAAACTAATCTGATTACAAAACCCATAAAAACTAACACACTGTTTATGCAAAAAAAAAGTGATGATTCTCAAAATATCCAAATTACTCTCTAATATTTAATAATTATACATATTTTATATTATATATTTTTTATTTATTTTTATGTTATAATATATTAAACATATTTATTTTTATAATAAAACCGGACATGAATAAAACCTTTCAATTATATTTTTATTTTGATTGCATAGATCATTTTTATAACCTAATATTCATATTATTCCAATTATACTTGTATATTTTAAGTATATTATATACATTCTCTTTAATTATTTTCATATTTTTGTAATTTGTAATTACGTCTCAAATGTTGTAAATCTAAATAACATATTTTTGTTAACCATCTGATTCCTCCTGATGTTTCAGGCTGTGCTGAGCGCGGCGGCCTGCAGGGGGCAGCAGACACACGGCTGAGTTACCTGAGCTTGGACCTGAACCAGCGGCGCAGCGACGACCATCACAGCCACGAACTCCACGAAGATCAGAGCGGAGAACTGGAGGAGGAGTTACAGGTTAGCCCTGAAATTCGACCGCAGTTCGTTTTAAAACCACTGGGATCACTGCGGCGCATGTGTGTTTTCAAATTACCGTAACTCATCGCTACTCCGTGCAATTTTAATCAATCAAATTGTCCCTGAAAGTTGTGAAACGGGGATTTCTGATGCTATTACATGCATTACGGTAATGACTGAGTGCCGTGAGAGGGAGGAAAAGAACATGCCAAAAATGTGTGCCAATATCAATAATTTATTGTATTCATGTCTGGACTCTCATCATGCATGAGACATTTTGGGCAGATCGAACAATGTATGCTGAAGTTAGAGCAATTTTAGTCGGTTGGCGGGTACTTCCAATTCGCCGCACCGCCAAAGCCACGCCCTTAACTGAAAATACACAATCTTCACAGCAATTCACAGCGATTTGAACCCGGACCGCCCAGTTGTGCGACAAAAAGTTCATGCTTATGTAGGTGATTGGAGCCTTGAGCCACAGTACCACGCCCACAGGTTTGCTAAGAAAACAGGAGCGTAATTCTAGCTGTCTCATAATGCATTAGCATCAGTCATGATCTGAATGAATTGACTTGTATCAGAACATGTTACTGTGTGAAGCAGAACAATATATGATGATATTTTCGATATTTTTTTCCTAGGATGGGGAAGTCATGGGCGGATGGGCAGATTTGGCAGGGTCATGTCTTCGCCATCCTAGGAAAAAAAACATGGTCTAATTTTTGTTGTAAGGTAGTCAGAATGAAATGTGCAGACAGTGGAGACTTTTGCATTGTGTTTTATGTCGCTTGTGCAACCAGGTGTTATTCAGAAAAATGTCCAACTGGACCGAAATCCCAATTGTCCAACAGTCCATTATCCCAGTTTTTTTGCTGTTAATATAGAATATAATTGGACATGCAAGTGATAATTTTACCCAAACACTGATCGAATTTGACTGTTTATTAATGGTAAGAAATCAATATTTTTAAGTGTTATCTTTTAAAGAAACAGCAGTTTACCGGTAAACTCAGCTCCGTTAAATTGAACTAACAACTTAGACAGACATTTCACAATTCACTCAGTTCTTACTCTAAATTTGTCGTGTTTCATAAAGCAGAACTCTCAATTTCATCAATCACATGTTATAGAAAGAGTGTGTATGTCTCACCAGCAGCAGCAGCGGTTTGAGGTCCAGAGACGCAGCACAGATTCCCAGCACGGACAGAATCACCGTGATGGGACCGAACACCTGCAGGACCAGTAAGCCATCGCTGCTCGACAACTGGTCGAACAACTGCAGAGAAAACATATTATTATTAAATTAAATTAACCACAATTCCATGCAAAAACTCCACAATCAGACATTTAAAACTGACCAAAATTTATAGCCATGTTTCCATCAAAATGTCATAATTTTAACAATATTTGAAACAAAAGAAAATGCGAACAAATGCTGTTTTCATCTGCGTACAAGTAGAATATAAATAACTTAAAATAAAGAAGTATAGACTTTTAAAAAAATGTATAAAAAGAAAATAGAAAAAATAACTAATAATTATAATATTATTATTAATAATAATTGTCTAAATGATAAAAGTAGTCATCATATTACAATGAGACAAATAAAAACAATTTTACAATTATTTTATTATTTGGTAATTTATTTGATATAGCTGTATTATAATTATTTATATTTAAAATTATTTTTTATTTTATTATATCTCAAAAGTCAACACTGCATTAAACAATCTAAAATGTATTTGTAATGTACTTTTTAATATAATTTATTAAAAAGTAAAGCAATGATTTAATTCCAGGTGAAATGTGGATAAATGGGTTTATTTCTTTGCTTATTCAGCTGTTTCATTGTCTATTCTTTCTTTAATTCCTTCAATTTAATTTAATTAGAGACATTAAAATGCTAATTTTGTATTTATTTAATTATTTAATTATGAGTTTAATCTCTTCTCCATTAAGATAATGATCTCACATCTGGCTTTGGGAAGGAAAAGGTGCTTAAACAACAGAGCAACAGGCAGTAAAAGTTCACACACACATACACACGCGCGGTTACCTCGGCAACCGGTGTGTTGCCGTCGATGGAGGAGAAGCCGACGCCGATCATCACCACCCCGGACACCTGCAGAGACGGAACGATCCGGATCAAACCGGCCGGGAGTTTCTCAGGAAGTCTCTAACAGCAGCAACATTCCTGGGAAACTGTTGTGTTTCCCGGGAGAGACGCTCATCAGCTGCTCGCTGACGTCGTCTCACAGTAAAAAAAAAACGAAACATAATTTCCCTCCGTTTAAAGTTTCCAGACTCCAGCAGCAGCTTCACTAAATATTCTCACACTGAATCATTTTCCCGCAACACGACGTTTACGAGCTGCTGCAGCAAAAGTCTTCCTCCAACAAGCTGAAATAAATATTTATTCATGAGAAGGAAAAAAGGAATAATAATTTATAATAATACAACTAATAATAATAAACCTGTTTAAAATCTAAAAATCCTACATTTATGAATTAAATAAAATCAGTCGGGCTGAACTCTAATTACTGTAATCAGCTGATAAAAAGTAAACAACAACAACAGGAGCCAAAACAGGAAGCAGGAAATCACTATCAGGGATATTTTCAATGTTTGTGTCGTACTTGGATTGGAAAATATTTGAGTGAAAAGGCTTTTTACGATAATATTAAAGTCACAGGTTGATGAAGTTACATATTTTAGATGTACATAATGGGACACTAACTTAACAGAAAATAAAAACAAAAAGAAGAATAAAAAAGAGAAGAATTAAAAAAGAAAATAATTAAAAAAGAAAAGACCCAAACAAAGATAGCCACTAATTACATCAATAAACTAATTTATGGACTAAAATGGAAACGAATTTAAAAAGTTGTTAGTTTTTACTATTTTTAATAAGCAGAAAAAAAGTGGAGGCCCTAAACTCGAACCCTGAGGAATCCCACAAGTTATTTAAATGTTTTTAGAAACTGCTAAGACAAAGAAAGCTAAGATACGAAAGAATTACAGCGATGAAACAATATTCTGATTATTATTATTTTATTAATACATAATTATATCATTAGAATTAATTTATATGTAAGTATATATTTATTCTGGAAAGCTAACAAGGATGAAAAGTCTGAAAAAATAATTTTTTTTTAGGATAAATAGTAAGTACAAAGCTAGAGAAAAATAAACCAAATACATAATGTAAGAGTTTGTTTTCCTCATCAGATTAATCTTCCCTCTCATTGTTTCGTTCATAAACAACAACAACGTAAACATGCAGCTAGATGCTAGCTGTTAGCTGTTAGCAGTTAGCCATTAGCGCTTAGCTCACCATTAGCAGCACAGTGACACAGATGGCGAGACCTCGTAAGTAACTCCTGCAGCGAGCCATGACCGCCGTCTGAGAGCGCCGAGCTAAAATAGAAACAGAGAAGACCAGAGCCACTCACACGGTGTGTGTGTGTGTGTGTGTGTGTGTGTGATGGATGTTGTTTAAAGCTCAGGAGTGTTTGGCTGCAGAACCGAGAACATGACCAAGTTTGGAAGATCAGCTAGAGAGGAGAGGAGAGGAGAGGAGAGGAGAGGAGAGGAAAAGACGGAAAGAGGACAGAAAATGAGAACTTTCTTTTCCACCGAACTCAAAGAACGGTAACATATTGTATAAATATAAAATATTGATTAATAATAATGTGCAAAAATCTACGAATTTTTAAAAAATATGATAGTCAAAGTAATGATGCTGAATTTGATTAATTTACTATTTTAAAAACACACATGAGACAAGAATCAGAGATTACTGCACCATGAAGAGAGCAAGACGATTAAAAACTCATGAAGTCAAAAGAAATCAAAAGTAATTGTTTGGTTTCTCTCAGTTTTAAAAAACTCCTCTTATTATTATCATTATGTTATTATTTGCAGGTGAAAACAGAGCTGAAAACCAGAACATTTAAACAGCGGAGCTGTCAGTTAGTCTGCACACTAACCCATAAATCAGTTAAAATGCTCTAAAGTTAGGTTTGTTCTGCAGCAGAGCAGAGAGGAGACGAGGTCACTGTGGGTTAAAGTGATTCCTAATGAAAAGGAAAAGAAGGAGGAGTGATGGAGCAGATATGAAGGGACGGAAGAACAACAGGAAGAAGGAGGGAAGCGACAGAGAGAAAGTATAATGAAGATGAACAAGTGCAGGGAGAGAGGAGAAGAAAGAAAATATCTACTGTAACAACAGTTTATGGGACGTTTAGTTTAAAGTTAAAGTACAAAAGAACAGATGAAGAAATAAGGAGAGGATAAAAGAAAATGGGATTGGAAAGAAGAGAGGAAAGGAGGAAACCAGGAATCTCCATGAAGGATGAAGGTTTTCCTCGACGTGTTCTGAAACTTCTCCTTCGTTCACTTTTAATTTGAGGCGAACAGAACTGCATCGTCTGCAAACAAACAAACCAAAAAGTACTAATTTGTAGTTATTTTTTCCCTGCTGCATATAAAGATCCTCACATTTCACAAATAAAAAGCATTTCTAAATAAAGCTAAAGAAAAGTGAACTTAATTTGAGGCGAACAGAACTGTATCGTCTGCAAACAAACAAACAAAAAAATAGCGCCCTAGTTTCTTTAAAGTAAATTTTTTCTAACATTAACATTTCTGTATTTTTTTAAATAAAAAAACATATTTTCACTATTTTTGTTTCTGTAATTTAGTTGTTTTTTCTGTTGTGACTTTAATGTTGCTGCTCTGAGTGTAATTTGTATCGTAGCAGCTCGAAAATGAGCTGTGAAAAATGAAAAGAAACAAAAGAAATTAATTAAAAGGTGATAAAAGTCTTAAAAATATATTAAAACTTGTCATTGACATTGTCAGACCTCGAAGTGGAGCAGAGTGTAATATGTAGAGAGGAGAATTATTAAAATAGAGTTATAAAATAAAATAGTTCAGAAAACATGAGTAAGAAATTCTGTTTATCTAAATTATTCCTTTTGATAATTTCTCCAGTGATTTGTATTCAAGGTATTTAAAGTCTTAAAGATGTGTTATAAGTAAATTAGAATGAATAATAAAATAAAATGTAATTTAAAATACAATTTATAAAAAGGGTTCAGAAAACGTGAGGAAGCTTTATTTATGATCATGGAAATATTAGGTTTTTAAATTTAAAAAATCATCTTAAATTTAGGTTCATTAACCACCTATTACTAGTTTTAATAATGAGCTTTAAAACGTGACTTTCAACTTAAAAAGTTTGGATAAAGTTTTTAAATTACACTTTTTTTAGGTCAAACTTTGTCAAGAATAAATATTTTAAACGTTTTTTATTGGTATTATTTACTTTATTTTATTATTTTATCATTCTGTCAATTTCTCAAATAATGCACAATAGTTCTTTTTATTACTGTCATTGCAAACATTTATATTTTATATATTTCATACCAGTAAAACCTGCTGATAGATGAAATAAGATAAAATAGAACAGAAAGGAATTCAGTGGAGTCATTAAACTGAGCGCTGTGTTGACTTTAGACTAAAAATATCTGAAGGGGACAGACTCGCTGTCTGTGTGTGTGTGTGTGTGTGTGTG
>CAFUXE010000605.1:0-10372 GCA_903364295.1 Serranus cabrilla
TGGTCCCAGGGGAGGGGCCAGACTAAATGCGATTCAAGGTCTTCTATTGAGTGGAAAATTAAAAAAAATAGAGTACCTTGCCTGGCACAGGTACATTATATTAAAATTATTAATCTTGCATAGCCCATTGTTTCTCAACCATGACATCATGCTGATTTTGTCCAGTCCCCCTCTGAGGATTTTCTGAATAGTTGTTGGAGACTGCTAAACATTATGACATTGAACTTGGAGAAAGTTGAATAAGGAAATTGAGGTACTACTGAGGACTGCCTTAATGGAAAATGGGGGTTTGCATGTCTTTAATTCCTCTGCCTGTAGCTTTAACATTTGAGCAGCAAAAACTGAAGTATGCAGGTTCTGAGGCATTTGTGTCTGAGTGAGCTTGTCAGTGATGCATCACACCTGAGCAGGCTGGAAAGCAAAACTGGAAGTCGGATGAGACTATGAAATGGCAGTCAATAGGGTAAACTGATTTATTAATTAAAAAAATTTAAATAATTTAGTCAGTTAAGCCCAAAATATTAGTATAGGTCCCCTCCAAGAATCGCCACCTTAACGTGGTGGAGGGGTTTGTGTGCCCCAATGACCCTGGGAGCTGTGTTGTCTGGGGAGCAGTAGCTCCTGGTAGGCAAAGTGGTTCCAGGGGAGGGGCCAGACTAAGAGCGATTCAATTATAATAAAATTATTTATCTTACATAGCCACAAATGGATGCATTAGCAAGTGGCATCTGTTATTCAAAAAAAATACTTTTAGTCCAACCAAACACAAGATCTCTCAAACAAAAAATCACAAATAAAACAAAGTACAACAATTTTCATAAAGCCATTATTCAATTATAACTGACACCTAAAACATTTTTTTACATAAATACCAGTAACTAACCCAAAGACTTAATAATGACTTCTTATATAGACCAACATTTAAAGAGCACTTAGCTTATGAGATTGCATAGCATGTTTGCAGTTTAATATACATTTGAAATTAATGAAGATTGGATTTCAACATGTACATCTTTAATGTTTATGGAGACTTTAGCATCATGTGATACATTTTTGCATAAACAACTGACAACAATGTTGTTGATTCAAAACATTTGTTCATTGGCTTAAATGGTGGCTATTAGTACTATAGTAGAGTAGCTGTATATGTATTTAACAAAAGGAACATAATGTTATCAAGCGTGTCAGGTTTACTTAAATACAGTGTTGCTATCTATTTCTCTTAATGCAAGAACTAAAACTTAAGGTCAGTAAAACCTTTTTTTTAACCTTCATTTAAACACTGAAAATATCTCTCATAAATTACACTTCAACAGCCCTTTAATCCCTTTGCTCATGACATATTGTTCTTTGAAGGCGCTTCTCCATTCTGAGGAGCTCACCTTCATTTCAAGCTAATGTGGAGTTGGCACTTCACCTAAAACTGAGAGGAAGATGGGAAACCTGTAAGTATGTATTTAAGTAAGTATTTTTTTTTTTTAATTTATTTTTTTTTTTTTACAATGTATATGCAAATGTGTGCTGCAGGAACGCTACCTGATGCCAGCGTAGTGTGAGGACGGGCAGCGCGAGATGACAATGGGGGCAGGTGCTGATCCGGTTTGGGTCGCCTCCATCACCCAAGGGACCACGGCTGGCTCCTTCTGACTGGGAAGTGGCCTTAAAGGTGCTGCTTAGTGGAGAAGGTGCCCACTGCTTGTAATCATCCTCTGCGTCCTCTGGCTCAGACTTTTCATTGTACAACTCAGTTGCTGCAACACACTCCAGCTGGTTTGGGGGATATAGAGAGAAGAATCACTTTAAAGGTATGTTGTACAAGATAATCTGAAAAAAATTATCACTTTTGACCCACTAAAAGTGTGTGGAAGTGTGTCTGACTTTTCTGTGTTGGGTGTCACAACAGTTCCCAGGCAGTCGTGTTTTGTGTTTGTCCTGTCACTTCCTGTTTTTATTTTGTCACCCTTCCTCCTGTGTCATGTCTGGTGTCTTTACTTCCTGTCCCCTCCTTTTACCGCCCTAATGTGTTTCACCTGTGTCTTATTATCTCCTCCTCCCAGTGTGTATATATATACCGTGTGCTCCCTCCTGTCTGTGCCAGTTTGTTATCTTCCTTTGTGCTTCATGCTGTGATGTTCCCGTCTGTTGGTGTTGTCCCAGCGTACTTTACTCAGGTAAGATACCCCAAACCTTTACACCAGCTTCAGAGTGTTTTTAAAAATATTATTAGGGTCGTTTGAAATACTGGATGTATTCGAGACTTGCAGTAATGTCACCGGTCACTGTGAATCAGCGTAACGCTGAACGATACTTGGATATTAATTTAAGCCAAACTAGTCAACATTAATTAATTCAACTTCGGCTGAAAGTTGTTAATTTGGATGGATAAACTGAATTAACTAAACGTTAATGAGCTTAATGACTGTAATGGTGGTTAATATTCTTACTTGGATGTAATTAGCTGACTTGTGTAGCTATAATAATTTTTTTTTATTAATAACTTCTACTCATAGGTTTGATTATCCCAGACTTATTAAATTAGAAAGTCTGCAGGTTACTTCTCAGTGCAGATGTGTCAGTGTCTATAGGTAAACATGTAAAATGGTAATCCCCCACAGCGCTATTGTAAACAGTTTGCATATTTAACGTTATGATTTGACACTGACAGAAGTCCACCAGTGACTGAAACTTGTGTATTGTTATTGATAGTGCTGTGTCGGACAAAATAATAAAATAAATTAATCTGTAGAATGTTATATATTTTTGAGGTGTGGATCCCTTGCTCCACTTTATCCTAGAAATGTCAAATAAAAACCTGACTCTTTATAGTTATGTTACATTTTTCATTAAGAGACGCAAGTATTACTCTAATTTATTTTTGCCCTACAGTAACAGTGTGAATCATTGGCTGCAGCTCCACGTCCACATTCTCCAGCAGCGCCGGAGGTCTTCTTCATCCACAGTGACGGGAATGGCATGGAGGAGGTCATCAGTTCAAGCTGCTCACCATGATGGAGAACCTGCCTTTACATTTTGTAATCTTAAAAATTGTCCACCCTTTTGTGTCCCTTGAACTTTGATAATTTCAGTAAAATATATTGACATCTGCTCTAACTTTGTCTTTATTACTGACTGATAATGTTAGATATAAAATAATACAACACAACATTTAGCATTGATGCTCAACTCTCCCAAGGTGTAAATGTATAATCGATGTAAAGTGAGAATACAGTCAAGAAGCTGATGAATGGCTGCTTTTAATAATGTGATTTAATGCTAAAAAATCAGCAAGGGACTCATGGAAACATCAGTAACTGAGGTAGCATATTGACAAGTTGTGGGTGTTTTTTGAGTGCAGTTCTGTCTTCTCATGTTGAGCATCAGTGGTCCTCCGTCAGCATCACCTACAGAGGAAACATTTACACAAAGAGAAATGTAAGTACTGTATGTGTTAAGTTGCCTCCTTCACATGGAAAACTAATTTAACATATTGCCATATTAACTTAAGAAAAACACAAATTACAAAAGGTAAGTTTAAGTCTTAAGACAACAATGCAAAAAGAAGGCAGCTGACGAGCTTAATTTTCATTTCAGTCTCGTATACCGACCTATTTGTTATTGTTTAAGATTACACATCCTACAATGACCTACTTCCAATAATTTGTATTAGTATGTGTTATGCTGCACTTCTCTATTACTTATGACTTCATTCATACATACAGGTCTAATAATAATTCATCTTTCATACGCTCCTGTTAGCCTCGCACTCAGTATTAGCTGCTAATAATGTAAGCTAACAAACTAATTACAGTCAGCGCAGACACTGATACCTACTAATGACTAATATATAAATAAAATAAAACTAGACTTTCACTCACCAAACAAACTGGAGCATCGGATTCCTGTGCGGCAGTAGTACCCCGCCCTTCTTCATTAGCCATGCCCCTTTTCTATAACTAGTGAACCATCAGTTGTAGAGTCTCGTATGAGATGTCAGCGTACTCAGCAGAGAGTCCCTGTTTAATGACTCACTGATTAGCCCGCCCCTTTTCATTAGGCACGCCCCCTTTCATAACTCGTGACCCCTTTGTCATAGGTTGCTTGGGGAGGAGGCCATCGATCGCAAGGCCTGGTGTGGCCGCCTCCCCCGACCGCTCCACTCTGCTCGGGCCCTTTCATCGCTGCTTGCAGCTTTAATTTTCTAATTGAATTAGATTAAAATACTAAAGTTTATCCTCCAACCTGAGCTAACAACTGGGAAAACATCCCTCCATTCGCTTTTTTATTGTTAACTGTATGCCACAAGAACCATAAGCCCTGAACAATCATAGCGATGCTAACTTGTTCGGAAAATGCAGTGGGATCCATAGCAATGCATTCTTGCTAGATTAGCAGTAGCTAATCTGGTACAAATGAAGCAAGTCTTATTTTAAAGAAATGGGATACAAACACCAGCTTCTGTCACAAATGTATCAATAGACTTTGAAGAGCTGTCTACATTGTCCACATTCAGGTTGAACAAGGACACCCAGAGCAGATTCATACAAATTAATTGTCCAGAATCACCATTGGGACAACTAGGAAAATCTCAATTGGTAGGTTGTCGTTGTTCTATTTGTTAATAGAGATGTAATCAGTGGAATAGAAATGGTAGAAAGCTGGAGGCCATTGTGATGATTTCCTTATTCATTATTTTAGATTTTTTTTAAATTGTATTGGATGGTGTGCATGCTGTTATGTATGTCATTTATACTTTAACTCATTTGTTCTGTTAATGTTGTCATCCAAGTGGAGACATTTTTAGCCAGGTATATGTCACCATAAAACCAATGTTTGCAGAGCTGCTTACTTCCTTTCTATTTGTCTCCCTCCCCATGTCCCTGCCTGCTGCTGAACCCTGAGGCCAAATGATGCAATAATAGGTTACAGGGAGGAAGGGAATGCAGGATGGTGACAAACGGGGCGAGAGCAAAGTCATCTTATCAAAACCATTTTGTTCCTCATCATCACAGGCCAGTGTGTAGGTAAAAAATGGAAAACAGCTCTCCCTGTCATAGAAAAATAATCCTGGTGGTGCAGGAAGCAGCATGCAGAGGAAAATAATGAACCAACGGAAAGAGAGGAGGGAAAAAAAAGGAATGAAGAATGAGAAAGGCACCATTTCCTGTCCTATAGGGAGTATGCTGGAGGAAGAGTGGGCACCATTGTGGGAGTAGGAGGGGTGTTTGAGAGTGTGTGAGGCATGCGTACGTGCTGCGTGGTGTGTGAGCTTTGGTGGAGGTGGGGACGAAAGAACAGGATGCACGGCCCTTGAGGAATGTGTACAGCCTGGTGGCACGTCTGTGAAACTCATCCCTCCCTCCACTGCAGCACTCTCTTCTCTCCTTTCTTTCCTCGCCCCCCTCCCTCAGTCTCCGCTGTGCCGTCCCTTCCCTTGCTGTACGGGACAGCAGTCACACAGGCAGCAAGAGGGGAAGATCTGTAAGCTGAGATAGTGAGGGGAATTAAAGGAGAGAGGACGAGTATGAAAGAGACAGGTGACGGCAGAGGGGGGAGAAAGGGCCTTTGGGATCTGGGACATTAAAAAAAGGTCAGAAAGATTGTCTTTGAAGGGAGAGTGATAGATAGAGAGGGGCTGAGACAACTGCAGTGAATGAGACACGATCCCATTATCACTTTTTCGCCCTCCAACCCCCCTGCAATGACTCCAAAGCCCAGAATTTCCTCCTATACGTCACCTCTTGCTGCTGTAGCATGAGTCACATACTCAAGGGAGACCTGCGAATGACTCCAGCTTGCAGCTCACGACTTCAAAAGGTTGCAGTGGTGACCTTTGTGTCACATGCTGTCGCCTCTCCTTCACCTGCACACGCCGCAGAATCCCCTAAAAGTGTGAAAAGTCGTCTCTCGCCTGACTTCTGATTGTATCGTTTACCTTACACCTGCGCTTTTACCTCCTACCTCACTCTTATGTATCAGGCCGGATCTTGTTTTTTTTTTTTGACAAGTAGCCTTGGGCATGTTCCCTTCACATCCATTTCATCCGCATTCTTTTCCCATGTTAAAATCTGCCTCCTCCTTTCGCTCTCCTGCACCCCTTCCCCTCCTCTTCCCTATGCCCCCAAAAAACAGCTGCTCTCCATTCGTCCTGATTATCTTGGAGACCAGAACAGAACAGACCATGTAACAGAACAGCACAGACTGCACTTTATTTACTGTGCTGCATGCTGCTTAGCTCTGGCTGGCTAACTAGCCACAGCAGGCCTGCATTCCAGCCTTCTGCAGTCAGCCTGCAAACTCTGTACCCTACTTTGCAACTTGTAGCAAAGTGACTCACCTTTCATGTATCCTTCCAATGCTGTAATGAGCTGGATGGTTGCATTTTTAGCCACATTACCTACTGACCTACAGAACAACATTTTAACAATGACTGGCAAAGAGATGCTGGTCAAGCTTTATTCCAAAAAAGCCCATTATGTTTAGCTTTGAAAATGTTCCTAAAATATCACAATGTTGCCCTGTGAATGACACATGAAACGTATCATGTGATTATAGTGTTCTTGTGTGAAAATTGCTACTTTACTCACCATGAGTCATCACCTCAAAGCCTACTTCCAGTTCTTTAGGATGCAGTCAGGAACGTACAGAAGAAAACAAGTAAAAACATTATCCTGGTTACTTTATGTGAGATTGAATATTGATGCTAATACTGCCATTGTAGTTTTCAATCTGAAAGTGTAGGGAAAAACAAAAAATTAAAAATGAATAAAAAAGATGTGGAAATGTCATTACCTGTAAACAATGACTGTATCTACAAAGTGACTCACTGTACAGTATGAGTCACGTGTGCTTGTGTTGTACGAACCGCTGCGTCATCAGATTTAGTGTTAAAAGGGTCCCCCTTTTTTTTAACTGTATCATTCATGTTAGCAGAAGAGCTACCAAAGAAAAAAAGAGTTAGAAATGTTTTCCTTTCCACACTAAGGAAGCAAAAGCAAATTGTACTATTAAGGTGATCTTACACCTCTTGGTATGTATTTCAGGTGATCATCTATCCTGTCTGAACAGCTTTCACCTAAATATGCTACAGTAGATCACACATTGTCCCATCGCCCCAACAGCCTAAGTAAGTGATCTATTCTTTATGTTTTAAGGGAAACATATTATTTACTGGATTACAATCACAGTTTTGAACACATGGTCAACATTGTGAACTTGGGTCAGTTTGGTTAGGTTTGGTTAACATCATTTTTAAGATACCAGGCTTATTCACGATAGAAAAAAGAACATTTTTCATATTATGTGACATTTATTGACCAAAGACATTCATTGATACAATGAAAAGCATCAACAGACTAATCATTATTGAGAATCGGTCCACCCTGTACATGCTTTAAATGTAAAGGTAGCGCTTTTTCACTGGGTCTCTCAGTGTTGCCTGAAAACAGGACGCTGTTACAGTTCCTGAGAGAAGGCCTGTAATAGTCTGACAGCCTGGATCTGTCATTTGTCTGTGGTGCAGTTGAGTAAATCTTTGTTGTTATTTCTTTTTTCTTGTAACCTTGACAACAAGCCTTGGGGGCGTAATGGTCCCCAATCATCTGATATTGTTTTGGCAGTCACAATGTCCTGCCTGATTGAACTGCACACACACGCACACGCACACACACACACACACACACTGTAGTTTTGACAAGGTGCTAAAGAGGGAGGGGTGCGGGGGGTTACAGGATATTGGTGGGTCAGGGCTACAGTGTCTGGTACTCTGGGAGGTATCGTACACACACCCTAAACAAGGGAGATGGAGAGAGAGAAATACCAGACCTCGAGGAACAGATCGTTGTATTCAGAGGGGACGCGGTTACCTGTTCTGCTCTGTTTCTGTTGTGGTGTGTTGTGCCGGGCGGTGGGTGTTTCAGGTCATTTTCACTGACTCAGTCTTAAGCTGTTTGTACTTCCAAGCCAACTGATGTTTACTGCCAAACACAGCTGCTCGGTTAGATGGAGATTGTGGGGTACAATGCAAAGCAGCATGAAGGGCAGGATATACATTATCATCACTACACTGGCTGTTTGTCTTCAAAGGCAAGATACCTTTGAAAAATATTGCTGGTATTACAGGACATGAAGCAGAATAACAACACTGTTACTGTCATAGATGATACTCAGCTTTTATGGATTATTTTAAGGTGTATTTTTCATGAGAATAACTACTAATGTATCTGTCAATGTCTGTTGGAATGACCTTTGACCTTTGGGTTTGTAAAGGTACAACCCAGATTCCAAAAGAATTGTGACGCTATTTAAATGTAAATCAAAACAGAATGGATTCAATTCAGGATGATTTACAAAAAAAACAAAAGATTCCCAGTTTGAGCATTGGATAACTTTGTACTGTAATCTATTGGATGTAGGTCACAAAGGATTGTCAAATGTTTCTATTACATTTTTCACAGCATTCTACCTTTTGTGGAGCCAGGCTTGTATTTCTGCTTGAAAACGAATATGTGTATTTCTCACAATGTTGAACTATTCCTTGAAATTATCACATAATGACTCTTTGCCAAACCATGATAAGAAAAGAATCTGGCCTCTAACCTGGACCCCAATGTTGCATACAGTTTAGCTTAGTTCCTGAGAACACGAAGCCCACAGATGAGAAACGTTTTTCCTCTTCCCTCCCTGTAGACATATCAGCACGATCAGCCTACGTTTGCTGCTCGACAGGTGAAAGCAGGTGGGAGAGCCGTGGGTGTCGTTCACTCGAGAGGTGAGATGAAAAGCCCAGGACGATGTCATTCTCCGTCCTCCCTCTGTTCCGATTTCTGCTCCTGCGTTGGCGTGGAGTCCGCTCTCGGCTCCAAGGGCAAACAAAAAGAGAAAAAGCAGCAGGTTGTCAAGGCAACACGGGAGCCACACACACACACATAGACATACAGGTGATGTATGTAGTCTGCTCCGACGTGTGCGGCGAATACGTCACTGTGGTTGTGTTTGCAGCGTGAGTGCTTGTAGGCTGGAGCTGAGGAACCTTTCACGACTTCAGCTGATGAGTGGGAATCGGGAGTTGGCAGCGTGTCACAAGCTTTATTTATACGACACTGTATCTTCAGTCTCACAGCTAGTGTCCTACTTTATCACAGACTTTGGAAATGATGTATTAGGCGAGAAAATCACACCCTCACATAGAATTTCTATTGAGATCGTATTGATGTAACTTTGCATGTTTCCCGTGGGTTCTCCCAGATTGTGCTGACAGATTTTTCAATGTGTGATTGTGTGAACTTTTCTTCCAAACGGTGCTTTCTATTTCTAAAAAACAAGACATTTATCATTATGTTGCTCCTCCTCTTAACCTCTAAAGAACGTGGCTTTGATAATCTCTCAACTCTTCTTCTCTTTCTCATGTGTCATTCATGTGTCGCCCCCCCCTCGAGGGCCCTGAGATAGTTTTAATGGCTGGGCGTTTCTGCGCTTCACATGCAAATGTGGGAAAAGTAACGACCAGGCGAAATCAAGAGAAAGATTCAAAACAAATGCCTAATTAGTAGCTGGGGATTCAAATGGAGCCAACAGCACCACAGCCAATATAGCAAACAATTTTGAGAAGGGGAGTCGCGAGAGGCAGAGTGATATAAATGTCAGGTTTTAAAGATGTGTTAATGTGCACTTTCTGGTACAGAGAGAGCATTCATGGCTGGCTTTAGGGGATTTGCGTGTTTGTGCGTGTGAAAGCGAGTGTGCACATCTGTGTAAGTGTGTGTATGTCAGCCTTTTTCTAACGTGTGTCGAGCAGTATGTGTTAATTAACTACGATATGCAGCGAGCATTACTGAAGGGGAAAATGGATCTGGAACAGCTCAAATGCAAACACCTTGCTCAACCATGCAAAAGATCAAACTGACACTGTCAAGTTCAGCTTTCGCTGGCAGATTTAATGATCAAAGGATTATAATCTGATTTTGGATCGCAGCCTGGGATGAATTAAGGATTCATTTAGCAGATGTTAACTACGGAGGATGGATTAGGCAGGTATAGAAAGGCAAATACGGAGAAATCGGGGGATGAAATCAACCCTGAACCTATTTGCTTACGAGGAAAGCAATTTGTCTTTTTCCCACCTTTCAATCTTTTCCTAACTCTATTTATGAAAGGAAATGCTACGCCTGAATGTTGGCAGCCCCACCAGAGTCAACAACAGACAAAACAATATGAGCACCGAAATTAAAATGGATAACTCTGTATATAAGCAGGCCGCCAAATCCCTGTACGCCCTCCAAGATCCCAATCCTAATAAACTCTCCCCTGGTCTCTGCCAAGTCTAATTTGTTCACTCTGCTTGTGTTTGAGCGATCTTGATTAAGACACACACCCC
>CAFUXE010000605.1:11705-23845 GCA_903364295.1 Serranus cabrilla
ACGCACACACACAGTAATGAGGAGGAAATTAAAAAGGCATTCTGTAGAAAGAAAAGAAGAAAAAAAAAATCAGCATTCTTTGTTGTTTGTCTTTCACAGGAGGAGAAAAAGAAGTGAGTGAAAACAGAGGGCTGGAAGTTCTTTGTTCTGTCAAACAAACACATCAACTTCTCAGAACTGTCTACATGTGTGCTTATATACCGTTTCACTGCACTCTAAATGTCCTTTTGTTTATCCTCAATGTATCTTTTACAGCTGGTTATCCTTTATCTTAACAGAAAAAAATGAAAACAGTCGGGGGGTTTTTCCACGTTAATATGGTTCTGCTTCTATCTATTTTACAGAGAAGCAGGGATTCAAAGCTTTTGTTATAGAAAGGTAAAAAGGTGGGTTGATCTTTGGCACAGTTGTAGACGGGTTTAGGTCTAACAGATCTAGACTGATATGTTTTCCTTGAGGAGCTCTATTCAGGGAAAGTAAATATTGTGGTGTCCCCCAAGGGTCAGTCCTGGGCCCCTCTTATTTTCACCCATAAATATTGCATCTGTTTCCATCTGTTTATGACATAAAACTATACATCTCTACTCAATCTTTGCCAAGTTGGTGATCATGTGAATTGTATCTCAGAAATGAATACAGAAAAGGTGTTAATTCTAAAATTGATGCTTGAAATGTTTTGCTACATTGTAAGATGTAACATCTCCAGTCTCTCTTCATCTGTTCTTAAACATACGACCTCATTGACTCCTTTCATGTAGTTGGATGCAAGCTGCAATTCATTCTTCATTTCCCCTCCTGTTCATTTTCATACATTTCACTAAACAACTGAATGCATGCATATGCATGCAAGAGCCCTGTAAGACTGAAATTTATAGCAACAAAACTGCCACCATTTGCAATCTGTGTATAAACAGGGCTCTTGTTAAACCAGCTCCAGATGTTCAGATTTGACAACTATGGCCATGATGACAAGTCTCTGCTTCAGTTGATACATTAGATGTTTCATTAACAATAAAGCAAAGCACTCCACATTTACCAAAGAACCTCCAGAAACCACATTTAACACCAAAGCAGATTTCCACCATGTGTGCAGTAGCATGTGTGTCCATGGACGGCAGGTGCCCTTTGTCTGATGATCCATCACAGTGGTCTCATGTCTTGTCATTGCCTCACTGATGTTATTCATGCTGGAACTTTGCGATACCCCGGGGATTCATGAACCGCTGATCCTGCTGACAGAGAAAAAAATGTGCAGCTAAGGTTTGAATTTATGAGCAGGTGATAAGCGTGTAGATACTCTGTATTTTTTCCACTTAACTCCACCTTTCCGTGAGGATCTGTGTGTGTCTATGTGTGTGTGTGTGAGAGCCTCTATCCCAGAGGTCATTGTCTCTGGGTCCAGACGTCTCCAACTCAGGCTCTCAGTGTGGCTTCACTAATCTGCCGTAATTATGTCTCACAGCCTGCTCACTCACAGTCACACACATACATTGACTCCTTGTCTCCTTGACTCTTTCTCTTTTTTTCCCCCTCTCTTTCTCAGGAGACCAAAGTCGCCTCAGGATGGCTCGCAGTGCATGTGTGTGTGTGTATATATGTGTGTATAACATGGTGTTACCCATGCGATGGGGCTGCTTCCCTGCCGACACACAGCTCAAAGGAGTCCCTTCACAGCTTCAGGGAGAGAAAAGAGACGCAAAAGCCTTCGTGACTTGCCACAGAGTGAAAGGGGTTTCCAATGCGAGAGTCATCCGCTGCACGCATCACACTCATCTCCCCCGTCCTGCCACTGTGACGCATATCTTCCTTGTGTTTCATCAGTCGTCACGCCTCAGGGTGTGTGGTGACGCAGAGGCTGTGTGGGCATCCTAAATCGGGACAACCTGGACAGGTTTGTGTGAGTTTATTTTAAGGAAAGCCCCCGCTATAAAAAGAACCTTTTACTGTGACACACATATTGGTTATTGTTGATAAGATATAGCTCTTTTTAGAAATTAAGTTGTAAGCATTAATATAAAGTGATCAAATGGTTACTCTAAAAGAGTAATTGTGGTTTATTGCAGCTGTTATATTTTGGTAGATTTGGCCATTTATAAATAGTAATAAAATCCAAATGAATTACTGAGATATTTAAATTCATCAACTTCAGCCACTAGAACAAGTCAAGTAGGGATAGAAACATGAGCAGTCAGACAATTAGACAAAATGAGACGGATTACTTTGGTTAGTGCAATATTCTCATTACTAATAGGACATGTGTGCAGACTGATGAAAGTGAGCCTGGGAACTATTCTTTGAATTCAGATTATTAAAGCCAGATGACTACTCACACTTACATTAAGGCTTTTGTGTTTCTCAGAAACATAGGTCATCAATAAAAGCCCTTCATCCTCTCCGGTCATGTGCTTTTCGAACCATTTGCTGCCTTGACAGCCCATCAGCCTTGATCTCTTGTTCTGCTTTTCTTTTAGGGTGGTTCTAGATCTTTCTTTTGACTTGTGGCTTCCACGTTAATGCCTACTTTGTGATTAATTACCTTTACCAAGGAGGATATGCTCTCAGTGCTGTTAGTCTGTCTGTTAGTCTGTCTGTTTGTTTGTCAGCAGGTTTTCAGAAAAAACTACTGGACTGGTTTTCAGGTTTTCATTTTCCATTAAATGTTGGAGCAGATCTGAATCATAGAGTGGTTACACTAGTTGTTTTTCGTTTTTGTCAGCATTGCGACATTGGACAATAGTGCTGCATTCATGTGGTGTTGGAATAATCAGAAAAAAATAATATTAAATTAAAATGAGATTAAATAATTATATTTCATGGCTCACCTGATCTGTTTTGAGTTCCTTTGTATCTTATTTTGTTTTCTAAGTGTGTCCAGCTCTACTTCCTTCTCCTCATTTTAAGTTATATGGTGATAGTGTCCGGCCAGTCGATTCCCAGGAGGAATCACAGGCAGCAACTGATGAATGTCTGTAGTTTATTGAGTATATGGGGGGAATTTTCTATGTTTCAGCATTGTACAGAACAATGGAACTCTAGAAAAATAGATTGTATTCATTATTTTCCTATGTAACTTTTCTTTCTCTCACCTTCTCCACTGAAAAGCGCTCATTCTACCATTCCATATTATCGGAAAGTTTTAGTTATCATCATAATAAAAAGATGACAATGCTTAACAGCTGAACCTGCAACTTCCATCCTCGTTGTTTTCACAAAACACTCTGAAACCGCTCCCTCTGCTTAACCATGAGCATGACTTGTGAGCACAAATAAAGTTTATCTTTGGTTTTGCCACCAAAACAAACATTTTTCATAGCACAATAAATCTAAAACTAGAAAATAGAGTGACACTACCACAAGGACAAAAACTGTAATCATCCTAAAGTATGTACGTTCACATTCGTCTGGCACTTTTCACACAATTTCTCAGTTCAGGGAAAAACCGCCATGATACAAACACACACTGATGACACTCTTAAAGGAGAACACACAAGATAGTTTGCACTGTAGAACATTAATATAACACCTAAATTAAGTATTAGTCTTAATTGGGGAATTTCAGTTTAATGCAGTTGTTATTTAACAAAGTATTTTCCTATAACATTCACATTACAATATATTCTGCTCACCGTCAATCACCTGCCACTTAAAAAAAGAAAAAGAAATCAGAAATCAAAGTCTCCTTTAGAAGAAAAAATGTCCCTTTTCTTTTTTTTACAGAAGTTTTTTATGGAAATATCTATAGCTATGTGGAACAAACAAGGAAATGAAAAGTAATATCATTTTAATTGACAGAATGGGAACATGCAGATAAGGAAACAAAACATAAAATGAACCCTTGTTAAGGTAAACAATCTAAAAATAATGAATTTAATTAGTCTGAACAATGAATTGTTCCTGACTGCACCTTCTGAAATTATAATTACATTACAACTATAATCAAGAGCTACGACTGTAATGAAGAAACACAATACATAATTGTGGTTGGCAGTCATTCATATTGCAGCGATGTATGTTGAAGTGAACTCTGTTTAACCCCGTGACCGCGTTCATTTATTCAGAAGGCAGGTTGGCCCTACAGGACAAACCTGTTCCTTTTCAGAGGAACTTTGTGGCCCGTGTGTCAGTGTGTGTGAACTCCACTGAGCTCATTAAACTGTTAATATCGCTGTCTTCCTCTTTACAAAACCTCAAACCTCACAAGATATTGCATGCTCAGTGGCTGAAACACACAGCCCTGCACACACACACAGAAACTCTCACATACGCACACACAAAGCCTCGTAAAGCTTTTCTGGCTAAATGCGTGCCTGGCTGCTTGCTTAAACACACACACACTCACACACTCACACACAGACGTACACACACACGGCTGCAGCACAGCACTCTTATTTAAACTGATGTGAGTGCTGTCACGACATCCGACTAGTCCTATTTGTTCCACAGAAGCCTTGGCGTGAGAGAGCAGGGTCACCCCACTGGCTCTCATGCAAATCCATTCAGCACACACGCGCGCACACACACACCCACAGACGCACGCACACACTTAATAGTCCTGCAGATAAGCAAAAAGACAGAGAGACAGACAGGCAGGCAAGCAGAGAGCCATGGAGAGATTCAAGCAGGGAGAGAGGAGGGGACAGGAAAACCACTGGACAGAGAGACAAAAAAAACTAAAGGACACACAGATGGACAGACATGCAAATCATGGTAAAAACATCATGTAACAGACATATTATTGTCTAATATAATCAATGGTTGAGTTCATTCTCAGCATTTAAAGTTGTCCTGAACAACATCACTAACTAGTGGCCCCAACTGGTAATGAGAGGTATCTGAATTTAAGAATGAAGCAATTAGGTATAACTTTTTAGTAAACTGCCCTCAGCCATTGGCGGATGGTCAGAGTGTAACGGAAGCCAGCTAGTACATTCAATGCACCATCCAACCACGCCTGAAGGCAAAAGCAGTTCTTAATGGCCATACTCATAAAAAAATAAGTAAAATTCCATGGCATTGTCCATGGTGGCGAAGTAACAGACCGACTTGAATTTGCACATTTTCTATCCAGTCAGTTTGGTCATCTTCAAAAAGTGTTGTTTATGGCTTAGTTTCCTCTGTGCTGGTGAACAAAACAAACCAGGTCTGTCCCCCTGTTACTATTGAAACAATCGTCAACTGGATGAGACACAATAGTTCAGATATTAGGGAGAATATCTGTTGGTTCAACTTGCGAACCAGCTCCGAAACTGTTTGCTTTCCCACAGACTTGAGAGCCCCTGTATACAGCTGTATACGTCTCTTGGCAAGTATCATAACAACAACGGCAGACTACATCGTCTTTTTACAAATGCTGCTCCTGGCTTTGCGAACCGACATTGGCATCCAGACATGACTAGTACAACACATCTGTGCTGCTGATCTTGATCAGTATGGACGGCGATTCTTTCTTATTAGCACTGAACATAAGATGTTGGACTTTGTTGTAAGCTAATATCAGCCCGCTAACATTAGTCCACTAGCGCTAGCCCGTATCAAAAACATTGACTTCAAACAAATCAAATAAAATGAATAATACACATTTTTGTTTGCCGCCCCCAGCCTCTGATGTAAGTAGTTCAAGGCCAGCAAGGAGTTGGTGCTGCTTTGGAACTACTTTCCTGGACGAGAGCCGGTAACTTTGGCAGTCAAAGAGCAAAGAACTGGTTCAAGATTAGGCACCGGCTCTGAACTGGAACTGCTTTGGTTGAAAAGGTGTATGATTGACTTCTGCTACAAGGAATTATTTTCTGATGCCTTCTTAATTGTTCATAAATATAATTTAATGAAACTACAAAGCAACATACAGAGTTGTACCATTTAGTAACATGGAGGTCAAGGCATCCTTTTCCTTAATATAGTACCCTCTTCAGGGCACTGAACTACTTACTTAGAATCCTATCTCCTAAAAATGACATCACCATACAACAAAACTCAATTATGTTTCTGGTGATATGTCAGAAAACAATGAGGTTTCGTTGTATGGGATCCATTTTTTTGGAAACCAGGCATATGAACCACAGACAAGAAATGACAGTATAATATAATAATAATATATATCATTTTTTACATAAAATATGACACTATGAGTCTCTATGTGTCAGCCCTGCGACAGACTGGCGTCCTGTCCAGGGTGTACCGCCTCTCACCCAATGCAGCTGGGATCGGCTCCAGCCCCCCGTAACCCGGGTTAACCCGAATAAGCTGTTACAGAAAATGAATGAATGAATGAATGAATGGATAACACTATGAACTCAAACTTTGCTGTGTACAATCAAGACATGGGGGATAGAGAACATGAATGTGGCAAAAATAGTTTGTAAGGCACCATGTTTTGAGAATTTTCATTCATTTTCTCTTATTTATTTTAGTTGAGTGCAGCTCTGAGGACTGTTGTTCTTACAATGACAAATTGCTTGGCATGTGTCAAATTAGTTTTCTTTTTTTTGTTAACAGAGGAAATAAGAAAAACAAAGGCCCAGTGAGTGGCTGGCTTATGAGAATGGGGGGCTGCACACAGTGACGCAACATAACAGGTGGAAAACACTTACATTCAGATGGAGTGGACGGAGCTTGTGCAGTGGAACATCGCGTGCACAAGAGGACCATTTGGTGCCACCCAAAGAAATACCAAGAAAAACAGCTCACATCCAACGAGCGGAGTGAAAGCAGTGAGTGGGATGGGCTATTTGTTCACTGGGTGAGTGAGTGTAGAGGAGCTTATGTCACAAAAGTTATATCATAATACAAAAAAAAAAGAAGAAGACCTTTTAATTTCACAGTGTATGTGTTCTGAGTGCCTGTCTGTCTCACCAGTTTCATAATTCTCCTCTTCCATTGTCAGTCACAGTTCTGTGTGTGGAGTGCTGGTCCTGCAGTATTTCGTGGGGATTTTGGTGAGTTAAACCTGCATGGTTGGCCATCGGATTTGTCCCGCATAGCCTAGCCCAAATATGTCAAGCGTGACAATATTAGTCATTTCATGCCAAAAAAAGAATAGTGGGTCATATTCACCCCTCCTCCCCCTCTGAAATCCGTGCATGCACACACAGGCACACACACACACATACACTTTCGCCTGTCGCCCCTCCCCCTCCTTCTCCTTCCTCTCTCTCTCTCTCTTACACACACACACACACGCAAGCACACACTCAGCATGCTTCATTATACACTTGCCCACACAGCATAGCGTGCCGGAAACAGACTCAATAGATGCCAAGCTCCCGGTCCCTGCAGGCTCAGTGCCCCTAAAACACTGGATGCACCTTCCTAAATTAGGTTAATTTGCTTTTGCCACAGAGACTGCCCAAAATATAGTCTTGTGATTCCACAAACAATTATGACAGAAAATAATTAGATTTCTTTTTCCTTTCTTTTTTTTTTAACACTTATTAACCTGTCTAGGTTAGATAATCAGCTTTGCTAAAGTGAAATAGATATGAGTTATATTTAAATTATGATAATCAACACAATCAAAATGTTATGGTAACACTATTGTAGTCAAATACACTAGATGTAATCAGACTATTCTGAAACAAGACTGAACTTTTTTAATATAAAACAAAAAGTGTTTAGGTTAACTTTATAAATAACTTAATAATTTTGATCCAGTCCTACTACTTTGTATGTGATGCTGCATCAAAAGAAGGCTTCTAACTCCTTCTTTCTATGTCCTTGCCATAGGGTTATTTGAGGATATGACCGGTTTCAGAGAGCGAGTGAGACAGAAAAAGGAGGGAGGGGGGTGTACAGAGAGATGGCTTGCCTCCTCTCTCCCCTCTTTGGCACAGTAGGGTGCGAGGTTTGATTATTGTCTCTGCCTGAGTACAACATTTTTTTCCCTTTTGTCACGTTCACCAATTCTTTCTGCTCTGGAGGCAGATAAACAAGCACGGAAGGTAGGCTAGACTTGAGTGGGCGAGTGCAATTTGCATCAGAGCGACTGAGTCTGCACGATTCATTGACGGGACTAGAAATAGCATGAACACGCATCACAAATGAAATCATAGCAAAGACTCCTCTCTTCCTCTCTGTTAGGGTGGGCGACTTTATCACAGATTAAGACACAGGTTTGCTTTGGTCAGCCACACAAAAATAAGGGCAATTATATCACATAAAAAGGCAAAATGTCCGTCTGAAGACATTTGTAAGCCACGTATTGCTATGAAAAGATTGGTCCTGTAAAAGCCCCTGCGGGACTGTCTGGCCGTTATTTCAAATTACTTCTGAGGCAATGAATTAAATGCACACAACCCAAACAGCTCATGGAGTGTGTGACCTATGCATGCAAGCTGGCAGTGCTCAGCTAATGTGACTTAAAGGCTTTGTCTGTCTGTGTTTTGTACACAAGTGCTTCTTCATTCTTTATATCTTATACAGAAAAATTAATTAAGAGTATTTTAAAGGTAAGTTAATTTTGTTTAAATCTTTTCAAGCCTGCCTTTCTGCATTCTTCTAGGGAGTCTGACATTTTAGAAACTACATCAGTGTATTGCGTAAAGATACATGAAAGGATCAATATCCGTTTCATCTTCCTGTGTTTTAATTCCTCCTCTCTTCTCCCCCATTAACTCTGTTGTCACATAGCCACAGGAATGCCACTGTCTTGTTCATGTCAACCAGGGCCATTCCTGTCGTGAGAAGTTTCCAGCTGACAAAGCATAAAATTGAAATTGAAGTGCTTGTGTTTCCATCCTCTGAGACTGACAGTGGTTAAGGTGGGTTGTGGGAAGGGGTAACATGCTCAAGTGATTAAACATGACCTTCTCAAGGCCTATTGAGGCATTTTCCTTTAGAATTGAAGCAATATCCACCTCAGATGGGGTTTGTTTTTATTTATTATGAAACTGAATTGAATAATATTGGTTGTTTGTGAAGCAAGATATATGCACATTCAATGCTCTTAATAAATACATAAATAATGCTTTTATTTTGACAGAGAAATACACTTCCTGTGCTGACGAGTAACTTGATGGTCATTGGATGTTCGACTACACTGCGTGGCTACGTAACAAGACTGCGCCGTAGCCATAGCAACTGGCAAAGCATGGGTCACGTCTGGAAAAAACCTGTCAAACTTTTTAGTGTTTTCTAATTATATTCGCCTTCATTTCGCAAGGGACTGTTAAATATGGGTAAGTAAAGGTTTCTTCTGTTTACAAGGCGATACAAATCAAATCACAAAGGCTTTATTTATGAGTGAAGTGGTAAACGCCATGTCAAGCTAGAGACTGCACTGATTTGTTGACAGTTTAGCTCAATTAACTGTTAGCTAACTAACAGTTAGTTAGCTAAACTAACGTTAAGTTACGCAGGTTTTTAGAGTAGCGTCATTTCATAAATCCTGTTCGACTCTTTTATTTCATAAAAGAGTTTTATTTCATAAAAGAGTATAATAATAACCTACAGCAATGACGAGTTTGTAATAGATCATGTTTACCATGCCTGTATCTAAACAAAGTTGCATTTTGCATACAATGCACATTGCAAGTAAACTAACGTTACTAGTAGTAGTGACCTAACTACAATGTGTCTTTCATTCTTAATAATGAGTAACTATTCAACGTATTGTCTGATAAGTATATAAGTATATCAGCTTAAAGCTACTTTGATTTTGAATTTTCTAAGCTATTTTCTGACTACTTTCCATCACCCTAACGAAAATTTGGTCAGAAAGGGCTGTGGTAGCTCAGGCTGTCAAGTCCAGCAAGTACAGAGTGTGGACTGGTAGCTGGATAGGTGCCTGGGCACTGCCATGATGCCCATGAGCAATGCACCAAATTCCTAACACAACTGCATGCGTGTACTATGGGTGTATTTGTGTCTGTGTTAAAAAAAATGGGGGAAAAAAATAATGTCTCTGGCGAGTATTTCCTCTTTGGTTTTTGGATACCCTTATTACAAAACATCCTGCTGCTAGACTCCTTAGATAAACAATTATCTTGTGGATCAATGAAATCAAATTATTTCAACTCCATCTGCTTCCTCCAGGATGGGTGGACATTTCTTCATCGTGTCCCCTCCCTAGTAGCCAAATGTTTTTTGCCCCTCAGTGCTTGTCTTTGTGCTCGTGCCGAACTGTTGGCCCTCATGAGTTTATATGTTCGTGTATGTTTCCTCTCACGACTTAGGCATGCGTCCATGCAGAATAGATGAGTTTATGAACAGCTTGCCTCTCTCACATTAGACTGATTAATAGTTCAATCAGGGCTAAAACGGACAAAATGTCACGGGGGAACAGTTGTCATGCAAAATCAGCCCTTTATATCTGCGTCAATCTAAAAGGATAGGCCTGCTTAATGCTGTCACAGGGCGTTACTAATTCATCCATGTTGTGTGAGCCAGTGATTGAGGATCTCTGCCGTGTTTTAAATGCAGAGCCTAGAGACAGTGGGGGGGCAATCAGGCTATTAGCGTGCATGAGCATGAAGCCTGCTCTTTGACTGGGCAGGGTTTGTGTGTCTGCACTGGTGTGTGAGTGTGAGAGAGTTAAACCTGTCTGTCTTTGCATGACTTCTTAGATTGAATGTAGTTGGATGTGTGTCTGCCTTTGTGCATTGTGCTTGTGGCCAAATCCTTGTGTGTTTGTGCTGTACATTTTTCTGCGTGTCCTCTCACTCTATTTCCCTTCGATGGTCTGTGAGGGCATTTAGTGTCTGGCATGCAGCTTTGCACAGGGGACCATCTGATAGGAGTGACCTCTGGCCCTAAGTTAGCCAGAGGTATTTAATCTGAGGTCAAGTGTTGAGTTGGCGTGATGCTTTCCCCTCGCTAATGGTGAACTGATAGATAAATGGCCTGAAAGCATGCACACACAGAGAGACAGACAGAGGCTGGGTTAGGCTTACAATGTTCTCCTCGCACGACCTCCTGCTCCCACAATGACTGTTCCTCAGTGGCCACATTACACAACATGGGAAAGCTGGACTTTCCTTGGTTTGCAACTAGAAAACTGAGAACACAGTGTACAAAAATAATTTTGACCCATTTTGTGGATATTTCCCACAATTGAAGGGTGAATCAGTCCTTGTTAAACCATGTATTGGAGGACAGGCTAATGTATAGCTGTGAAGTCAAATACCTTGAGCTGTGAAATGCCATAATCTACAGTCTATAAGCTTTAAGCCATAAGCTTGACTGATTAATCTATTGAATAGAGTGTATGGCAAATGGGTTTAATATGGTGGACATCACGCTAAGGGATTTACCCTTACATTAACCTCAAAGACTAAGTGCTATTCATCACTTTAAAAGTACCACCCACTTTTTTCCTAAAAAGAGTAATCAATTTTTCTCAGAAATCCTGGGTAGATCACAATAGGGTCGTTAAGCAGCGATTATTGAATAGGACAGCCATGGAGTTAGAAAATAAAGACATTGTAGCCCACTGCCTACTATGGGACAGTTACCATTGCTATCGTAAATATCGTAACCATCGTTCAACCATCGCTGCTTAAAGTCCTAATGCCAACAACATTTTTAATCATCGATAAATTATTTATTAAGCAAAATTTGCGAACATTCACTGGATCCAGATCTTCAAATGTAATAATTTGTGACTTTTCTCTGTTTAATTAGATTCTAAATTGAATATTTTGTGTTTTTAATCAAACCAAGGAATTTAACTCCTAGTCTTTTGGAAATATTGATCGACATTTTTTGCATTCATCAAAAAATAAAGTGAAACATTAATCTGTATTGAAAATAATTCTCAGTTGCAGCCATAGTTTGCAACATTATTGGACACCCATAACACACACTCTATACCATCTCTAGCACTATAGCTTATTCTGCTTCTTGTTTCCAGGAGACGAGGAGAGAGCTATGGAGGCGGAGAAGGAGGGGGAGAAGGAAATGAAGATTGTTCTTGACTGTCCTCCGATCTACCCACTGCCTGAAGAGATAAAAAAGGTAGGCAGTGGTTCAAAAATCATGTTCCTAAAAACCCCTGACAGGTACCTTGCAGATTTTGTTATTTCAAATTATATTTGAACATGAGAAACTCTTCTCAGGGGAACATATATGAAGTGATTTTCAGCACACACATGCACATAACCTAGTTTGGGACCATACTGTACATGTTACATTTCAAAGCAGCATGTTAA
>CAFUXE010000605.1:23959-39185 GCA_903364295.1 Serranus cabrilla
CTGCTCTCTCTCCATATGCTGCAGTAATCCATATGATTTGAATAAGAAATGGGACAATGTCTCCTCTTTTAATCTTCCATCTGTTTTAAGATAAAGCACTTAGGAAGTAACATGGCAATGATGGCGTGTTGCTTTATATCCTTGTCAATGTCAGGTGGCAGTTACATATTCCCATATGATGCCCCATATGGTATGAATATAAATTAGCAGGGAATATTCTGTGCTTTAAACAGGAAGCACATAGAGTGTCCTACCAGATCTAGCAGTGTAATCTCTATCCAGGAAATTATTTTCTTCAAATACCATGTTTTCCAGAAATATTACCTTTTTTTTCTAGCTTATATGTAATCATTTACACCATTTTGAAAAGTTGTATGATATGCCCATTACACCAAATAATGTATTGAGCACATATAAAGCAAATCATTTGACTAGAACAATGTTTTGCCAATATTTGTAACAAGTGGTTTTACTTCCCATTGTAACCGTCAAAAAATAAGTTGAGTGATCCTCAGCAAAGTTAATTCTGTTCCTGTCTTTGGCAAACATACCATAATTTCTACTTGCAATAGCAGCTTTGTATAAATCATCCTTTCTATATTAGGACTGCAGAATCTTCCAAAGAGAACATCTGGGTGGCATATATGACAGGGACCTCTGTTACTGCTTTACCTCTAGCTCGACAAAAGAAGAAATCAAACAGCTCCTAATGCGGCTCATCTTGTGGTCAATATACTCTGTAGAATTGACTTTATAGTGAGTTTGCATTACACCCTGCATAGTGGACCCAAAGTATCCCACAATACCAGGAATTTTATACCATCACCATCATGCATTGCAGTGAAGGAAAAATGGCAGGTGGACAAGAAAAAGAGAGCAATTATAACCAGTCGTACAAATGTCCATTTGCCTTTCAATATGCTGAAGATTGTTTACCAGTTTGTCAGTGTAATAAATTGTGAATTTTATGTGTATACATTATGCCTTTTGCCACCAAGCTCGGTTACATTAACTAGCCCTCTTCTGCACAGTAATTGCCATTAGAAGCATTGCCAATTTTAAACCTGATGGCCTACGCATTTTTTTAATTGATAAGGGCGAAATTGTGTCACATTAGTATTTGAGGAATAGGGATTGTCAATTTATTTTAATATCTCTATGTAGTTATTACAAAAATGCATGTTTGTATTCATCATTAATGGTCCCCCAGCCAACATTGATCTGGCTTGTTTTGATTGCGCAATAGCAATTATGTAATTAGCAGCACAGTGAAAATGACCCGAGCAGCATCTGGCGGCTCTCACTTCTCTACGGAGAACCTCCTAGATAGTGAATAGGGAGTACTAAATGAGGAAATGATGACGGGCACAGCCAAAGTCACTGTATTTTTGGAACTAATACTTCCACGGTTGAGCAGCAGCAAAGTTTTAATTTTAAGCAATGTTTGTTGCTCCTGCATAGTCAGGATGTAAATAAGTCAGCATGCTGCAAATAAGCATTCACGACTATATTTAATAATATCATTTGATATGGTTGTTTACAAAAAGAATACCAAATTTATAATAAACTGTAATTATCCCTCAACGTGTCTGGCACATTATCAGTTACATTTACTTTTTGTGATCAATTTAACATAGCAGACATAGAGCAAGTGCATAGTGGTAGGATTAATGTGTGTCTGTCTCTGTCCCTCTGTGGCCTGCCCTCTCTTCCTGTCTCTCTCAGTTCCCCTGTCTGTTGCTCTCGAGTAATTTCTGGAATTTCTCATTGAGGGCAGTAGATGGCTGTGAACAATACACACCCTGGTATTGTGTGAGAGTGGCCTTTACATGCCCATGTACAGACAACCCCCCCCCAGCCTCCCCTGAAAGTCTTTCACAAACTAACCCAACAGCCATTGGTCCGTCTATCTTTCTGCCTGCTGCACCATGGCCAACGCACTCAAATGGGAATCCATTTTATTTATTGATTTCTGTGTTGGGCATCCATCTCTCCCCACGTGTGTGCACCCATTTCAGTGCTTCTGTTTATGATTTGTCACAAGGGGCATGTGATAACCAGACACAGAGCAAAGGGAAGCCAGAAAGAGAGACAATAACAAAGAATGAGAGAGGGAGGGAGAGACTGACATTTTGATCATAGCCCATCTGGTTCAGTCTCAGGATCTACCTCCCTCCCTCCTTTTCGCCCTCCCTATGTCATCTACTCAGATTCCAATAGGTCCGTAAAATAGAGGATGTTCTGGGCTTAGCCCCCTGCTGAGTACACTTCAGCACCATTTATTGGAGGAGGCTTAGGTGGCTGGGGGCGAGCGGAGAACAAAAAACAACAGAGGCAGTGTGCGTTGCAAGCGCAAAGCTGTGGGCAGCACCATGTGCGCTAGTCGGCGTGGGAGGCAAAGAGGAGGTGGTGTACTAACAGGCCCATTTAAGTGCTGTTAATCCTGGTGTGCTGGGAGAGGGCTGGCACCAAGGTTTAATGGTGGGCTGCTGAGAAGGAGAGCGCTGCGGTTACACACAAACACCATGCCTCCCACCCACACACTCGGGCACTGAAACACACATACTTGCACTGAATTTTCATGTCGACAGTATGTTTATTGTGTGTATACAAACATAGGGATGCAACTTAATTACAGCAACAGGTACACACACATGAATACACCTACTTATACATTACAGTAAAGTCAACAATGTCAGACAGGGTGTGACACTACCAACAACCAACATGGGTTTCCTTTTCATGTGGGTTTTCTCCCACATTTAAAATATGTGTGTAAGTTGGGTGGATTGAAAACGTATAATGTTCTGTTGGATATCTTTGTTGGACATGCAGTGACTGGTCCGGCAGTCTGTCCATGGCATCTCCCTGTCTTCTGTCCACTATATGATGGGACATTACTAAAGAACATTAAGGTGAATAATTAATATTACCCCTTTCCATGTTTGTTTGTCCAGTGACAGTGACATCTGTTGTTTCAGATTTTCTCAGAACCTTTTCAAAATGTGCATGTCTCTATGCCAACCATCTGTACTGCTCTTATTTAATAATTTAATTAATTTAATAAGCAGCCTTAAACCTATACAATTTTAGGTAATGCAATGGGGGATCAGTATGATGCAGAGTAGATCATTACAGTGGGCAAGGGAAATAGTAGCATAATGCACTTTAAAGGGCATAGCACAATAACAGTCATCCATATGTATCATATCTACATTTGCAATTGATCAGTGCATGGACCGTTTTGGTTAATTTTAGAATCAGTAGGGTATGTTTTGTTTGGGGGTTTTTTCCTGACTGATATGAGATTTTTTGAGACTGATACTGATTTGAAAAGTGGAAAGAATCCGTGATTACTGCTATGGTGACTGATATTTAGATTTTTGAGCAGGAATAACAAGTAGACCTTTCCTTTGCAAATATGACTGTGTACAGCTACACAGGAGCCATCAGCCATTAGATGACATATAAATTAGCATTTTATTTTTTTAGTGCTTTTGATGGACAAACTACATGATGATGACACCATTTGTAAATCACCTCAAGTATTGTTTTCACGTTTGGAAGTTTGGAAGTTGTCAGTGCTAGTGCTCTTAGAGTTAGTGATTGCAGTGGACAACTCATGACTGGATTTTTTCTGTGTTGCACTAAATCGTATGCTAACTCCCTGAAAGTGCACTCATCATATCATCAAAACTTGAGCACCCCTAAAAACCAACCACTCTCTGCCACCAACAGTTTTTACAAGGGAACTGAAAACAATCCATGCGGTATTATATTTCATTATAAATATGCTGAGAATGCATGTTGCTTTTCACTTTCACCCCGTGCCATGTGAGTAGAGTCACTCATCCCCTCAATCCTTTCTTTGTCTTTCACAGAAGCACATTAACACTTATTATTCAGGTTCCAGAGAGTGTTACTCCCTTCTCTCACTGATGGTCTTTGAATTGAAAATCAACTCCAACCTGCTTCTCCGAGCAGGTGGTCAGACTAAAATTAGCACTGCATTAAAAAAAACGCAAGGGGCTGCGTTGGCGTGTTGCTACAGGTACCAGTGAAAAGATGGAATATGATCCTGAAAGTCCCGTTTGATCCAAACATCCATTCATTTGAAGGTTGTATGATACTTTGACAGCAAATTTATCAAGGCAGCAATCATATTGTGCTCTCTCTTCCCAACCATACGGTAAAGAGTAGAATATGCTGTTCCTGCTACTTGGATTGTGTGCTTGCATTTATTTGATAGGCCAGCCCTGAGTGCTACTGGATGACATGTTGTGTGCTGGACATTTTTTGTGGGAGCCCTCTGTGTCAGGACCCCGGCTGTGCTAATGACACAGTGCTACTGTCAGTCTGAACACAGAATAAGCCTTTGTCTATTGCTTCAACCAAAACAACGCTGTTTCACTGCTTCTGTACTTGGCAGAATTCTTCTGAAACTTGTCAAACTGACACTTTAACTTTTCCTGTCAGTGTTCTAGTCCAAATGTGGCTCAATGATTAGTTGTTTTTAGTGGTGCGCTGAGCAGAGTACACCACAGCCTTTTTACGCAGCAGCTGAGCACCTCTTGTTCTCCACGAGGCTCTGGTACTACGTATTTGCTTCTCAAGTGTCACACACAGAGGGTCTAAAACACACAGTGTAACAGAACAAGACGTTCACCTCCAAGAGAGAGGGAAGCACAGGGAGAAGAAGCAAGAAAAGCAAGGAGAGAAAGACAGAGACAAGAGGGACAATACTCCCTGTTAACTTCTCAAATGTTGTGGTCTGTGAAGAGCTCGGAAACACAATGTAACAGGACAAGACGTTCGCTTTAGAGATAATTAGAAAGCGAGTGGAGAGCAAGGGAGGTAGAGAGAGAGCGGGGAGCATCCCAGTGTGTGTGCAGCAGAGATAAGTGATTTTTCTGACAATCAATGAAGAGAATGAAACAAGAAGGACACTTTCTGTCATAAACACATACATAGAGAAACACATCCAGCTTGCTCCTTTATGCTTGTTTCCCCTGTCTTCCTTTCATAACACAAACAGACAAAACAATGCTACTTTAAAGGAGCTATGTTTACCTACCATTCTCCATCCATACACACACAGTGCACGCCATGGCATGCGTTCAGTACCTGTCTGACTCTGGTTTCATTCATAATTGAGGATGTGCTGGGTTTTGTTAGCCCTTGCATTCACATTATAGTGAGTTTCATTCTGAGGCTGTTATCCCTACTACACTGTCTCAGCAGCATCTACCTCTCCTCCTATAGGCTGTACAGCAATATGTAGCTCATTGACAGGATATGGACAGCTGGCAGACTGGAGACATTGGATGTGTCACAGGAATAAATCTGGATGTAAGTTAGCACCTTGGGGTCTATCGTCTCAAACTCAATGAGGATTTTGAATGGGTTTGTGGTTAGATGTCTGAATAAGGCCAGTGGTTAACACAAGCTGAAGAGATGTCCGTGTTTTGTTGTATGACATAAAATACGTAAGTAAATACCCCCACTTGTGAATTTTGACATTTTTTACTTGTCCTCAAAAAGTGATTGCTTACAAGTGGCTTAATGAGACTACAGTGGTTTTCGGGGATATTAAATGTCATCACACTGGACATAGATGGAAACTCTCACTAGTCCGCCTTACAGCCTCTAGTTTTTCAGTGCTCCTGCAAACTCTTGTAGATTGTAGATTTGGTAAATAAACAATTTATTAGGCTACGGTTTGGCTAGCTTGTTAAAAACGCTGGTTAGCTTGTCGAGGACCATGTGAAGCATAAAAGTAGTGATGTTGAAGTCATGTGACCGTGTTGTAGTTCACGATAGCATGACGTTAGCTTTTTACTTCTGTTGGCTGCATTAATACTGCAAACATCATAAAAGTGGTGTTCATTTGTGAAGATTATCCTGCTGAACAAAACGTGCCAGCATCAGAAACGTGTTTGCAGAGCTTATTTTCAGCAATGATCTAAAATACAATGCAAAAATCCCTCAATAGACCTCATGGCGATGCTAAGTAGAAGATGCTGTTCATGTTACCTGGATTTGGTGCATTGACTTATTTGATTGGCCCACACAGTGCACTGATGCTGTGTTGCGTTGCTGGACAATCCTGCAATTTTCTTGTGAGCCCTCTGCGTCAGGACCCCTGCTGTGTTAATTCAATGCCACAGTGCTATTGTTGGTCTGAACGCAGCATAAGCCTTTGTGTCACCACCAAAACTCAAAACAACACACTTCCATTCCTTCCTTACATGGCAGGGTTTTTCTCTCAGTTAAATGTTTACCACGCCATCTCATCCGACTGGTTTAATAAATGTAGCAGTCACAGCTCCACATGTAGGATATCTGGGGTGCAGATACAGAGCTGCTGGTGTGATGCTGTGATCAAGTGATCAGAGTCCATGCTTTGGCCACACTGCCCTCTGTATGTTGACAGGACAAATACAAAAGGGACTAGCCCTCATTCATCTTTATTACAAGTTGAAAGTTTTGTCCACTCTAAAAAGCCTCTGCACCTCCTTATCCCACTGCTTCACCTCTTTTTCTTCTTTTAGCCCACAAACTGAAATAAATCTTTTAATCAGGCACATGAAGGCAGTTTCTTAAACTTTCTAAAACGTTCATAAGTTGTTACATGTCTTTCCTCTTGAGATCAATGAAGGCTTATATTATCTCAGAAGAGAACAGAACGATATTGCGGCAGCAGGGCAGTAATATATAGAAAGTTAAGAAGTCTTCATATAGTCAGCAGTCTATTACTGTATATACGGTAGTGCAGTGTGTTCTTTTGGAACACACAGGAGACTGTCTGGTGGACTTGGTGCAAGTCATTGGTGAAGTTGCAACATTGTTGCATTTTTCATTTGGTTTGGTTTGCTTTCACACTGTGCTTTATCAAACACACCAAGCATTGCAAAAAAAATGTTGCACTGTTGACGCTGTCCTTCTGTGATTGAACAGAATATGTGAAGGAAAGTGCTGCCACTTTTTCAAAGCCTGTTTTAAACTTTATTGTATTATTGGCAGAGTTTTTTTTTCACCTTTATGCTGCATTGATCTGTTGTGCAATTGAATCCATTAGCCAGCATTCTGTTGCTCAGCAGTTTTTGTGTGTAGCCACAAGCGACCATGTTCTCACCTGCAGCGAACGAACTCTGGTAAACCAAGTGAACCAAGACCGCATTATTCAGCAGACCAGAGTTTGGCTCTTTGGTCCATACCAGTTTGTTTCAAGTAGATCCAACAGCTCAGGCGTGAAAGCAGCGTTAGTTGTTTAAGATATTACACTAAAACACTCATTGCTGGTTTGAGCTTTTTATTTGTTCTAACTAAATCCTCACTTCTGCCTCTGATTCTAAACACATCTTCAACTTCTTTTCCTGTTTATCTGTTTCAATACAAATGTGTAAATCCAGGTCCTGACTGTCTTTCCGTGCCTCTGACTGTTGACTGTCCAGATCTCTCTGCTCTAGCTCTCCTTCTCCCTCCCTCCATCTATCCATTTTTAATGTGAGCATGGCAAAGTCTTCTAAAGGAAAAGAGGAGAGCAGAGATGAGCCACACGTCCCAGTGAGCTACACCGTGCTACACCTCTCTCCTTTTCTCTTCTTTCTCTGTCTGTCTCGCTTTCTTTACCTCCTGTTCCCTCAGTTCTCCTTTCCTTGAATAATGGATAGTTTTAAACCAGACACATTCCTCCCATTTTTCGTCTTGATCCTTCTCCTCAATAAGACCTCAGGAGGTCGCTGGATAATGGCAGCACATGTGTTGTCTGTTGGATCTAATCAGTGTATCTCAGACATGCTCCCTTCCTTCTCCTCCCTCTTCATTGTCTTCCTCACCTTTTCTGCCCTTTTTCAGTCTGTTTTCTTCAATCTGGGATTAAGAGGGAGAGGGAGAGGGGGAGGTTTCATCAGGTGAATGCTGATCTGCAGTAATGACTGAGAGACAGCGGGGGGATTATTGTGCAATATTGTCACGGGTGTTGTCTGGAGCCTGCAAATACAAAGTGACAATATTGCATGATAATCCGAGGGTCACTACAAGGTCACCGTTGCTTTTATAAAGCAGTTGCCATGCCAGCCACTATGGCAGCTGATGTTGAAGAATACACATTAATCAAGTGTTCAGATGGCCAGTCCCTAAACACAAAATCCCAGTTATTGTCAATGTTCATTACATACCCGGCCCTCTATATAGTTGTGTGGTGAAACTGCATGTTGATGTCATGTTCAATGAAGCTGTCTCAGGTTAAAACTGAGCTTGAAAGCAGAACAAGTATCTATTGCATTAAATGATAAGTAGAAGTTTTTTTTAATAGACTCAATATGTTGCACTGATTCTGAATCGCACACAGAAGAATTCACTGAATAATTTTCCCATTGATAGACAGATTATTCAAAATATTCACAAAGATTCACAAAGTTTTGTGTTTTCAGCAACAGGTGCAAATAATACTTTATGCAGAGTGGAAAGCATTTACTCACACTTTAACTGTTATTTTTATCTACCTCTAATTTCTGACTGTCATGGTTACAGCTTTCACAACTTATCCAAAGCTGAATGCAGCTTGTGGGTCCTGTTAAAGGAATACTTCACCCCCAAAATGATCATTTGTGTATCGATTAGTCACCCTGTGTTACCTTGAATATCATGTGATTAATCAAAGAACAACATGACTGAATATATGAGACTTGGATTATACTGCACAGTATTAGTATGTAAAAGACCGCTTTGATGCAGTTAGGCTATTGTTAAATATGGCCCCCATTTACTTAGATTAATCAAACATTTTCTCTGTTTTCGATTCTTTGTTTATCGTGTATGTATGCAAAAAAAAGTCTTCTATACAAACTAAAAGTAACACTTTATTATTGATATACAAACGATTATTTTGGGCGTGAAGAATAAAAATTCATCCAAGTAAACTTAAATTATTGAGGTAAAATTCGAGACAAAGTCAGACCAACAGAAAGACAAGATCCCCACTTACTGAATGATCACGCCCAACAGATTTTCTTGTAAACGTAAAATTAATTTTAACGACTATGCTCCTGTGACGTAAAGCTTGAGTTGTTTGTAAAGTCAAACTGAATTAGATCTTCTGTGTTTTACTGATTCATAAGTGTCTTTGCATAATGTACTTCAGCACAGATTTAAACACTGCAGGCGACAGCGCTTGTTTTCTCTTTCTTAAGAGGGTTAAATGAGGTTGCATTTTGCTTCGCTTCGCTGACTGTCATCTAGTCAGACAGAATGTCATTCCACCTGGCTTCAACTGCAAATGAAGAACACTAACGTAGGATAAATGTTAAGAAGGGATGGGTTAATTGACAAACTGGATATCAAAAGGAAACAGAACACACCCAGATAGACAGGCAGGCAGACATGCATACACATTTCAGCCAGTGTTACCTCCTCTGGCCTCTCCTGGCTTACTGTGCCGTGCCATGTCGTGCCTAGCCGTGTGTTGTGATGCGTGGTCTAGTGGGGCTAACGGAAGCACATGTGTTGTCTGCTAACTCTGATTAATGTAACAGACTATACTCCCCCTTCTCTCTCTGACTTATTTTTTTCGCTGGCCGCCATGCTGTCCTGGCTTCACCTCTTATATGTATGTCTGCACTCAGTCTGCGTTCAAAACCGGGGCCCTGGGAAAGCAAGAGTCATTAATTAATAATGCCGTGCTTTTCTTCTCTCGTTGGTATAGCATATAGTGCATTGGAGTCTATAAAGTGAACAATGTAAGTCAAGTGGTATAAAACATTAGGAGCAGGACTTAGGGAAGTTCAAGTTTCTGGCACTGTGTTGTTATTCTGCTTTTATTATTATATTCCCAGTTGACATGCATATAGCACAGCAGATAAATTGGGTTACACTATTCAAACTTAATAAATGTCGTAGCTTGTAGCTTAAGACGTTTTCCTTTTTAAATATATTGCCATTCAACATTGTTTTGTCACCGCTGGTGAGCTGTGTCGGAAAAAACTCTTAACGTTTTACTTTGCAGAAGAATAAAATTCAAGTAGGTGTTTTATTCAGTCTAATGCACATGTTGTGGCTCCATATCGTCCCAACAGTGAAGACAGAAATTTGGACAGTGGTGATGTTCTGATGACGAGCTCAGCTAACTTTAAGAAAACATATTAAGACAAGTATGCTGATGGGTTAACTCCCACATGACCGAACCCCCTCACACACACACACACACACACACATACACACACACACACACACACACACACAAACAAAACGGACACAGCCAGTCTTCCTCCTGCTGCTCCTCAGGCTAGTTGTTTGTTGTTGTGTGTGCCGTGCCGTGCCATGCCGTGCTGTGCCTCGCCCTGTGTTTGGATGTGATGTGATGCGTGGCCAAGTGCCGGTCGAGGCAGCCATAGGTGATTCTTTCCCTGCCACTGCCCTTTCCCTGCTTCCACGCAAAGGAGCAAGTGAGGTAGGCGGCAGGCAGACGGGGGAAGTACAGGCAAGGGAAGAAAGGATAATGTAACGGGAGGACAGCCAGTCAGCCGACAAACATGCAAACCTGGATTATACGGGGGGTATAAGCCCTCACGTTATTATAGTCCCGAATTCTTATTACTACCCCCATGCCTCAGTCATCCCTCCGACACATGGGTCAGTCAAACCCCTCCTTCCTGCACTTTGTCTGCTCTGCTGACTTTGTCCTGACTTTCTTGTTGCTGATCATTTTATCCTCTGCTGTCTGCATGCACACATCTGTCATGTGTGTGTGAGTCATTGTCCGTGGTGCTCATGGGTTGTGCTCCACACACAACCCAGAAACTGATCATCTCCCACCCTTTGATTCCTCCACTCTACAGTACAGTATGGCCCTGATCTGTCTGCCCCCTCCCTTCCCTCCTCTCTGCTACTCGCACGCCTCTGCCCCCCCCTCTTGCACTTCCCTCTATCCCTTGTGACCACTACTACCCCTCCCTTTTCCCTCCTCTACACACACCCAGATACACACACATACACACCCAGATAAACAGACATAGAAACATATTCATTCACAAAGACACGCACACCGTGCCATGGTCAAGGAGCTTACACACGTACACACAGTATTCACACACATGCCCACATCTACACTCATGCGCTCGCTCATGAACACACACTTGTCATGTGATGTGTGGTGCGCCATGGGGTCCAGATGAGTGGAATCTCAGTGTTGGCTCTCGCTACACTGAGCACCACAGGGGGTCTTTATCGTCGCAAAAATCAACAAAGCCACAGTCACGAAGCGCCGTCTCGATCACACACACACAAACGCAAGCACACGCACATGTGCGCACATACGTCCGGGCGTATTCATGCACACACCGGCAACACACAAAAAAAGCAAAAAAACAAAAGTGCTCATATGAACACACAAAGTGACAAAAGCTCACAAAAACATTCTCGGTTTGACACGCAACGACAAGAGCACAGCTGGACAATGTTTTCAGTGGCACACACACACACTCCACAAGCTCTCACGCACTGTCACAGTCCAAAAAAGAAAATAATTTAGGAAAATTAGGGGAAAAAAACAAGATAAGTCCCTCAACTACTTAATCCCTTCTTAAATGCTTGCGTGATCTATCGTGTCTGTGATTTCACAGACAGACAGAGAGAGAAGCGGGATGAAGTGCCAGCTAAGCAGATGGAAAGGAGAACGCATTTGTTAGATTGAAAGAGGGAGAGAGAAAGAATTTGAAAGAGAAAGAGTTTAGACAGATCCAGGTATGATGTGAGGCAGCACTCCTGCCTTTGTTATTTCCTCTCTAAATCCGCCACCCATCATCATATCACTTGATTAAACCTAATCCTAATGCCTCTAATCCTCCAGGCACCCAAAAAAATGCCTAAGTGCCTTGTACTCCTCCATAACATCTCTCAGCAGAATTCAATGTTTGCTGTATTGTGCCTCTATACAGTGTTTCTGTGACTTTGTTTGCAAGCGTGGGTTGTAGTTTTTCTAGCCTCCCTGCTTCCAAAATTACACAAGGGTATTCAGTTTTTTTTCAAGTACTGAGGATTAGAGAAAATAAATTGTTTAGTCTGTCTGTTTGTGAAGATCTGTTGGGGCCTGCTGTCTACAACACTGTTTGTGCTGGCTTTGTATAGACTGTCTCTCCTTTAGTAAAAGCCTACTTATCTGATAAATGTAATTATGAGACAAATATGATTTATTTGTCATATGTCAGCCTATTTGCAAGAATAAAAGTTGGCATTGTACTTTTTTACAAACCACAGATGTGTCTCAACATATGTTGAATGTGAACATTTCTGAACTGCTGCAACCCATTCTTACTGCACCACTGCTCCTTTAAACATGTTGCAAGCACCTGATGACTGAAGGAAAACTGCAGTTCAGAAGCGAAAAGATAAGTGATATAAGATGATTTTGAAATCCACAAAGATGTTTCCATCATGTTTCCATTACACCTAGAATTGCGCAAAACCTAAATATCACAATAAAAAAAATGGTACACCAAAATTTTGAGAAACCTCTCAATTTTGATAAAAGGTTTTTACGCTCTCATGAGGTAGTTTTTCAGAAGTTGGGTATTAAAGTTTTTTTGCAAAAGTACAATAGAAACACCTCTTTTGCAAAAACACGTCACCGGACGTGAATAACGGACACACCTCCACAACTCCTCTGTGGTATCCTCGACCACGTGTCCGCTGCCAAACATACAGACTCTGGCGTTCATATTTGAACGCCCTCTGCATTCGTCTGTTGACAGCATCGGCAACAAGAGTGAGGCTCATCAAAATAACAGTTCCTGCTTTCAAATAAACATTTGAAGAGCAGGAACTTATTTTGTTATTTTCCATGGTTACCACTGGTTACAGTCCTCCTTCCTTCTTCTGCAATCCACAAATTGAATCTTGCAAATTGAATCTTGCCCACAATTGTACTTTATCAAAACTTCGGTAATAATGCTTTTATTTTGCGAAAAACTCTTATGGAAACAAAGCTATTAGCAACACAAAGGAAAAAAGGTAGAGGAGCTGCTTGATTCAGAAAAGTGAGAAATGTAATCTGCCTAAAGGACAAAAATCAATAAATCCTAGTTGTTTTTTAGTGCCTTTAAGAGCCGGTTTTTGTTGTCAAGAAACAAATAACTGTCTGTAAATAACTGCAAACTGCGTTTTACATTAATTAATGTGTATGTGGAATGTGGAACTGCGGGTTTTCACATGTGGCCTGTGATATACAGGTACATAGCCCACTACAATGTGAGTCTACAGTGCATGTTTGTGTGTGTAAGTGGATGCATCAGTTTTCAGTCATGGAATGCATTATTTTGGTGTGTGTATGAACATGCATGTGTGTGTGTGTATGTGTGTCCAGGGCCTCTGTGTGTAGTATAAAAGGTCCGTGTTCGTGACAGTGACCCACCTCTGGTGTTTTGATGAGACAGATGGGTCACGGCAGCTGTAGCTGAGGAGGCGGAGGTGGACGAGGGAGAGGAGCAGGAAGATGAGGAGGAGAGGGGGAGCGGGGGAAAGGTTATTCAGGAAGAGGAGGAGGAAGACAAAGAAGGACAAAGGGGAGGAAAAAGGACGCAAGGAGGAGATGATATCAGGAGAAGATAGACGAGGAGTGCAGAGGTGGCGTGAACGTTTAAATAGAAGTTGGGAAAAATGAGATCTCTTTATGTGTCTTGTCTGCATAGCAGCCCATCTCCACCCGTCAGCACATGAGACAATGAGCGCAGACATTTGCACACAGACACACACGCAGACAGCCAGGGAGTTAAAAAGGCATCACGTAAATTAATTATGTTTCTCATCTTGGCAAGACACCAGCCACCCACAGAATGCCCCCGCCCTGTCGCCCCCACCTGCACCACTCCACCCCTCCTAAATGTTTCACATCAGGCGAGAGGTAATAGCTCCATGTTTAATTGATGGAGCATGGAGGCTTTGTGGCGATAACATGGACTGTTGAGGAGGTCACAAAACACGGACACACACTCACACATGGAGCAGTCTTGGTACCTGTTATAGGTGTAGCCACATGCTGGAGGTTCAGTTAGAGTAAGAGGTGGATGATTCAGTGCTGGGGCTTAATGACTGATTATTGAGACTACTGCAGCATATCACTGGTGTACCCTGAGGCGCTATGCATGTTTTGCCTAGTTACATACAGCATGTTGACTTTATAATAATCTCTTTTGAAATAGATATTTATTAACTCTATGTATAATACAATAACCATTCCCAGATTAATTAAACCGATGTGCTGTGAGTATATGAGCTGTCATGAAATGTAATGTTTTAAACCGGTTTTGGCGACCGTCCAGCATGCTAATGGAGTCAATCAAGAGACAGAATGAAAGACAGATAAGAGAGACACAAGGGGAGCCATGGAAGTGTTGTGCACACTAGAGGACAAAGAGGTTTTGTGTGTAGAGGAGAAGCATCTATTGGCTGCAGGCATGAAACATTTAAAGGACAACAAGACATTTTTCCTCCTCTCTCATCCTTTTTTTTCTCTTTTTCTATCACTTTCTTGTTTCATTCAAACCATCCTCGTGTCTTTTTTCTCCTCTCAGGTGTTTTTTTGCAAGCATGTGTGGTAGTAGCCGTGCGTGTGTGTCTGTGTGTGTGAGCGTGTGGAGGGGTTTGTTTTGTGGTTTGAGTGCTAAGTGAACGTGTCAGTGCCCAGGGCAAGGGGTCTCCCCCAGGGGCTGAACTCAGTCACGGGAGCACACAACCCACTGGTGGCACAGACATTCTGCCCTCAGGGTGTGTGTGTGTGTGTGTACGTGTGTGTCAGTGTGTGCGATTGTGAGTTTCCTGTCTGTCTGAAGATACTTATGTGAGTAAATTTGCCTTTGTATGCGTCTGTCTACGTCTGTGTCTTTTGTTTGTGCCCGTGCACATGTTTGTGCTTGTATCTACATGGGTTTTAATGTGTGTGTATTTGGGTGTGTGTATGTGTGTTTCTGTCTGCGCCTTTCATCTGCCCCTTTATGTGTGCAAAATGTGCTTTTGACTGTGTTTGTGTTGGATTGTATGAGTGCGAGAAAGCTTGCCTCTTTGTGTGTGTGCATCTCTCTGCGTGTGTGTGTGTGTTTCAAGCCAAAGCTAAGGCACGATTCAGCCCTCAGGTCACTTTAACGTTGTGTATTGCCCCCTTGTTGTCTGTCTTCATGACTACATCACTGGCATAAAGAGCTCCCCCACCACACCCACCCCTCACATGCACGCA
>CAFUXE010000605.1:39212-59202 GCA_903364295.1 Serranus cabrilla
ACACACACACACACACACACAAATTTACATGCATAAGCATTTTTGGATAGAATTCAACCCCTTTTCACAAACACAGTCACACAAACACACACACATTTAGTAGTTTTTGCTGTATCTATGCCTGCAGGAACCATGAGGACATCTGCACAGTAAACACTAAACCCCCCTGAGCCCCAGTCCCAAATATTGCTCACACTTGCACGCACTTACTCTCTCTGTCTGTCTCTCTCACTCACTCATACTCACACACATACATGCTCACACTGAAAACAGATAATAGCCCATATTCTCCAGAGTGCATTCTGTAGCAACACAATGTAATACATTGTTGTGTTGTGGATATTTTTCTCCCTGCACCCACGCTAATACACTCCCTCCTCTCCGTCCTATTCTTCTCCTGTGCATCTCTCGACCATC
Organism: Serranus cabrilla; assembly: GCA_903364295.1. Taxonomy (NCBI): domain Eukaryota; kingdom Metazoa; phylum Chordata; class Actinopteri; order Perciformes; family Serranidae; genus Serranus; species Serranus cabrilla. Next base: position 39,630 of record CAFUXE010000605.1, read on the forward strand.
AGGGAAAACGTCTGACACAGGAGAATCCAATACCTTACAGGGAGACCCATTAGAAACACACCTTTATTTTATTGTACAAGTTTTTTTGTAAATAGTGTTTTGTAGCATTTTTGAACATTTTTATACCGTCTTCAGTCTTCAGTGAGGTTAGCCAGTTAAGCTGACACTAAACAAAAAGAACGGAAAATACTACGGAAAATAAGTACTGCATAGAGTGAAATGAGGAAAGTAAAGAAACTTACTTTAAGTCGAATTAGTACACTGTTTAACGTTAGCTAATGTGCTTGCATGTATTTGGCTTGGAGCTGTGTTGTGACTTTTGCAATTGTTTGACCCTTCTCGGCCACCGTACAATACAGTTCAGCAACAACAACAACACAAAAAACATATATCATGCATTTTCTTCCCCTATTTTCATGGTTTCAACTGAAGGAGAAGTTGGTAGAGGGTAAGGAGTTGTATTTTCTGCACTTTTTGTGGTCCAGTATTGATTGTTCTGGGATTGTGGTTCTGGATCAGTCATGTCAATGTTGCTATCCTCATAGGACATATGTAGCACATATGCTATAGACTAAAACTAGCCACAAGAAATCTCAATCCCCTCTGGTGTTTCATCAAGTATTACACCTCACACCGAGGTTGGCATTAGGTTAAGTGTTGATAACCATTAAATGGATTGGCATGACATTTGGTACAAGCATCCATTGCCCCTCAGGTTAAATTGCAATCATTTTGGCACTCCCAGACTCAGACTTAATTTTAGCACCATCATCACGTTAGATGGTCAATTTGTCCAATACTTTGGTTTCTGACCAAATACCTGCAAAACTACAGATAATCATATCAGCCTCAGCTGTACCTTGCACATTGCTAATTACCAAATGTGTGCATGCTAGTCAAAGATGGTGAAAATTGTAAACATTACTGCTGATATTGCTGTGGAGTCTTTGTCTTGTTATTATTTGCTTGCATTGGATCTAAAGTGTGCGCTGCCTTCTCCTCTTGTACCTCAGAGTTTTCTGTGAGTGCAGTGCTCTTTTTCTAAAGTGTTATTCTGGCTGTCTCCCTGTCTGTCATGGCTGCTAGAAGACAGACTCCTGCTGTCCTGAAGACATGAGGCAGACATAATCTGCACCTTGACCTTGACATGGATTGACAAGATGCTAACACAAAGCAAGACGGCGCTGGGATAGGTGGGAACAGAGAGAGAAAGTTAGATGTGGCTGTTGAGGAGAGTGAGAGACAGAAGCTCTATCTTTTTAAATGCGTCACTTGTCAATCATTTGTCACGTCAAAAGCACTTTCAAGTATTGCTGTGTGTTTTGTCTGTCTGTCTCGTCTACCACCCTGTCAGTCTTTTTGACTTCTCTCTCAGTGTAAAGAACAAGAGAGACAGAGGGACGGAAGAATCGTTCAATGAAATCCATTTCAGTGTCTTTCAGGAAAAATAATTCCAAGTATTGACTGTCATTTTTTTTTATCGTCCTTTGACTTGGTTGTATTTCAGAGTGTAGTTTCGGGCGAGAGGACAGACCTCAGGACGCTAAAATGCTATTTTCCTTCACTTTGGCGCCCTTCGATCAAATGAGATCAGGAGGAAAAAAGAAACATCTATGTGTGTCCTCTTGAATTTAGTTCCTTTCCATTTATTTTCTCGCACTCTGCAAAGAAAAGGGCCACGGATGCCCATTGACGGCTCAACCTTGACAAATGGCAGACCATCAGTCTGTTGTGTCAGGGCCTTTTTCCTCTTACAAGGATAACTTAAACAGGAAGAGTGTAATTAAATGCTGCAAAAGACAATCAATCTATGGTGCTGTGGGCCTGGGGGGCAAAGGGAAAAGGTCATGGGGTCACCAAAACAAATTAGTTAGCTCATTTTTGAAGCATGAATGTCTGTTTAAGAGGTGCGTTATTAGAAAAAGCCAAGTCTGGTCTGAGTATGGACAAAATGCCATACTAGAATCAAAATAATAGGTTTTCATCCTTCTTCTACACCAAGTATTAGTTTTTGAGACATTTCGGTCACACTCAAAACAATTGGATCAACAAATGGACAAAGGCAATCATATGGCTTCTCTGCCTTAACAGCAGTTATTAAATAATCCAATCTGTTACCCGTCGTCGTCCCAAGAATGCCGACTTTGTTTGCTTGTTTCTTTCACCTCGTTTACATCATGTAGCAGTCTATTTGGAGCTTTCTGACATGAGAGCTGTCAGCATGTCATCCAAATATCAGCTGCTGCTCTGCCACGTATCATCATAAAGATGAAAGCTCGGGGATGTGATCTTATCCCTCATAAGCCTGAAAGAAGTGACAACAGCTTGGAGAGAATACACTGACACACACAGAGAAAGGAAGATAATTTGGGAGATGTTTTTTCTAACAGACAGCAGTAAAAACAATATCTGAAGCAGGGATTAGAGTATCTGTGTCCCTCTGCTTTGAAGTGCTGACAGATAAAAAGATGTTTTTGACACCAGCGGTTGCAACAGATTGTGATGGATAATGGGGCCTGTAGTTGTCAGTCTAAATGTTTTTATAGACAGCTTTGATACTTGAGTCGTAAAGGCCCCATACAATAACCAGAAGTGAATGCTATTTCTATACACGTTCAAATTTTATTCCCTGATAAAATTCAACATTATGCTCGAGAAACACTTACCATTGTGTCTCATCAGAACAAGCTGTATGGTTCATGTTGTGTTTCATGTTGTGCGTACAGGTAATGCTTATTCCAAACATGATATAATCACTGTGTATTTACCATTCAATTATTATTATTTTTTGCTATTGGTGTTTTGTATTTTATCGATTTAATCAATAGCTTAAATTCATAACATTAAACAGTAGCATTCTGAAATCTCTGATCTCAGAGGTGGTGACTCTGGAAATACTTGGACATTACATCAATTAAAGGACTCATATTTTTTGGCATAAATGGAGGAGGCCACTAGAACTATTGGGAGTTGATTACAATTTGGACTTGAATAGATGGATAATATGATGGACAATTACCATATACCTGAATTGAGTACAATGGACATGAGGTTCACCCAGTGATGCAGGCTGCTGTACAGGAACAGTGTCTTGTTTGTTTACTTCAGTACTGATGTCACTCTTTCTTCTATTATACAGACCAGTCTTGCGGCTGAGTTTCCCATACATATATGAAACATAGTCAAAAGATAAATCAAAAGATTAAACCAACTAATGACAAAACAAGTACTGAATGAAATAGAAACCAAACTCACAATCTGAGTCAATTCTATTGTACCAACTGGTTTGTTTCCATAGCATGAACAGAAAACATATTTTCTTAAGTCTGTTTTAACTATGACAAATGATTAGCATGTTTAAAGTGGTCAGGGATCAATTGAAAAAAGGTGATGTCAAATAGTTCGTGCACCACTTAAAATTGAGCAACATTTGAATCTGATATCAGTTGTGAAGCTGTTTGCTTATGCTTAATCAAATCTCATCAAATACAGTCCTATGGTGTGTTCAGTCCAAAAACAAGCACATATTTGCCCTAATATGGCCACTGGACAAATGTTCCAGGAAAGCCAGCTAATGGTTGTGATAACTAGGGAAGAAAGCTAATGCTAACATTAGTGCTAATGTGATTGATAGTAAAATACAGTTAGCTGAAATCAAGTAACAAATAGGCATTAAATATACTTTAGCACTGTCACATATTCCCATTGCTGCATTTGTGTCTTTGCATGAAAAACTCGCTGTATGTTCGGTCTGAACGTACCTTTAACAAATAATACCAAAGGAGGTGATTTGAAACCAAGTTTTCAGGTTGCAGTTGTACTTCTGTTGTAACTTTTAAATTATTTCCTGTATTTTCCCCTCAGATGGAGCACAGCGAGACAGTCTGTCGTTACTGCGGTGTAAGCTACCTCATTTACCACGAGTTCCATCAGCTCCACACCCGACTGGCTCAGTTGGAGGAAGAGCTCCAGGAGCTGAGAGAGACCACCCAGAGAGAGAAGGCCCAGCGAGAAGCACTGGAGCTGGGCAGGCTGGAGTGGGAGAGTGCATTGCACCTGGAGGTAATGAGGCAGGCAGAGGAGAAAGAGAAAAGCACACGACAAGAGATAGAGGAGAGGAATAAATATGCAGAGAGAGCTCTGAGAGACGAGAGTGCAAAAAAGATTGAGAAGATGAGGCAAGAAATGAAAGAGGAGTTGCAGAAAATGAGCGAAGAAAAAGAGAGACAAGTAAGAAGAGAGCTGGGAAACTTGGAGGCGGAGACATTGAGGAAGCAGCGAGAAGAGCTGGAGAAGCGGGCCAAGGAGAGAGAGAAAGTTCTGAGTGACGCACTTCAAAAGGCCAATAAAAATTTAGACGAGCTGAGAAAATACTTCCAACAGCTGGAAGAGAGGTGAGGTTTATGTGTTTGTCTGTGCTTCCCGTTCCTGGTGTGAAATGATCTCTAATGCCAGGCTTCATGTGGGCAATTATCCTCTGAGTCACGCTGTTAGCACAAAAACACACAAACACACTCAGACAAATCAGACATGTATGCCACTTGCTGGTGTGTATGTGCATCTCTGGTACAGACCTTGGTGTATAATTATATATTCCACTATCAATTTCAACACATCATTCAATAGCTAGAAAAAGGAAAATAGAAATGTGAGGCTTGGTGAAACGTCTGAGGAAGTGAGTTTTTTTTCAGGAAACTTGTACTGATTAAATCCCAAGTGATTCAATTCGATTTCCCTGAACTAAGACCGTTTTACAATATGTTAGTAGGTTTGTTTACTGGAATTGTTTTGCTCAACAACAAAACACTCACCCTGTTCTAAGCTGGGTCTGGCTTAATATGGGGGGAAATAATGTGTTTGTGAGCGCAGTGTTTGACAAACATCCTCCTCGTTTTGTCAGAATGTCTTCCTTTAAATCATAACAAAATCAGACCACATTGCTGCGTTTCACTTCCATTCAGTGTCCAGAAATGATACATGAGGGGGCAGAGTGTTGTTTCAGGATGTGTGGAGGTGTTAGGTCGACAAAAGATAACCCTGCCAGTTTCACAATGAAGCAGGAAAGAATATATTGTAGGCTGATGCAAATGTATTTAAGCAACAAAAAACATTTACTCACTCCTACCTTAATACAATTCAGCTGGACTCTGTGATACATTATGAGAACAGGATAAAAATGTTTTTGTGACTGGTCACAACTAGTCTCTTCTTTTGTGGTAATGTATTAGCTGCTTAAATTAAAGCACCTCAAGTGTTAGCCCTTGTTAAAGTACTCCTAATAGTAGCCACCTGGGACAAGGGCATCATGTGCAATGCATCTAGTTGTTGTTTCACCTGCAGGGCAATGGGTAACTGCAGTTGTCAGTGGGGAAACTGCTCTTTTAGAAACTTATTTTTTTGCTCTCTGCAGATTGTCATGTAGTGTAACCAGCAAGACTGCAAAGTTCACACTGTTCAGTATATCTGTTAAATGTACACTTGTGAGAAATCTGATGCACAACCAACCAAGCAGCACCTGCAGATAGACCCTCAGAATTACAGAGGATTTTCACATTAACATTAAACAGTCACACATGCAGAAACGGAAATACTATTTTCTGCATTGACAGTGATGTTAATACACTGGAATACATCAGAGCTGTGTGGCATGTTATGATTTAAAATAATGGGTGCAGCTCTTTCCTTTCCTCTTCATTACTATGTCATCATTCATTGCTATTTCTCTCCCCACCTACACATGTTCTGTATCTCAGCTGAATAGAACAAGTTCAGTCATGTTCTCTGGGGGCAGTACGAAGCTATTCTAGAGAATGCACTAAGTGTACACCAAAAACAGTCCCATAAATAGGTGTTATATCACCGGCATCTATTTATGTGAGCTTATCAACGTCAGAGCTTCCTTTTACAGCAAATGCACAAAAGAAACACACTCCGTGTTTGTCAAAATATAATTTCATGCAACTTCAAGTTCAAGTCATGTTTATATCAATACATATCCAGTTACACTTTTATAAAACATTTAACAGAGGTAATTGGTAACATTCTAAATAATAAAGGCAAAATGGCCTATAATGATAATTTTATATAAATAAAATGGATTTCCCATAAACAAAGATGTTTAAAAGGATCCACTGCAAGTTCATCCCAAAATCCATTGGTGCAAACTTTTTTAATCTGGGAAAATGCATCACCAGGTTTTATGCCAGTGCACCCATGCAAATTGCTTAATCTTACCATCCCTAGTGTGTGTGTATGTGTGTGTGTGTTCTTGCAGCTACCCACATTAAGTGACATATGGTGTACAAACTCATACAGGCACGCAGGTGGTGAAGATTCCTGTTGTGTCCCTTACATCAGCTTTTAAAATGTTGGTAATCAAATAGCAGGTGTCTGTAGTCAACAGCCATCAAAGGCTTAGTTAAGTTTCCCGGGAAAAATATATGAAATGTTTGCATGGGAATGCTGAGAATAGCCTAAAACATCTAAAGACTGTCCTGTTGACATCCAAAACAATGACATCAATCTGAATCCCGAGTCACGAGTCACACAACTGAATGCGACCATGCACGCACACCAGCAGCTTCACTTTGTTTTTGTGTAACCGTAGGCCTTATCCTAACTTCAGAGCTTGAAAAGATAGACGCCAGCCATCCACGCGAATTAAAAAAAAATTTGGTTTGGGGCTCTTGATTGTCTACCACATGTATCCATGAGCTTCTCTTTGCTCGTGTTTATTCCTTCCTCCTGTAGTGGTCATTAGAGCTGGAATAATAAATCAGCTGGGTGGTTCAAGCACAATAAACAATGTAGAGTAGTGAGGAGAGGTTGCTGGTATGTGGGCTAGAAGAGCTAATTATGGGAAAGAGGGGCAGGTGTGAGTACAGGAAAGGATCAGGGCTGTGTCCTAAATAACTTTATTTAATGAATAATACGTTATATGTACCATACAGCATGACATTTACGCTCTAATAGTTCCCCCAAAAGTTACAGAAATTGAGTCACCTCTCTCTCTCCCTCATTTTACATCACCACTGACAAGATGTTGCACAATGGTCATTTTGAAATCTATAAAATGTGCATTGCATTGTGGGATTGTTGGCAGAAAGCAGTGTACAGTACAAAGTAAACTACTAAATCTCCATTATATAGAAAGTGAGTAAATGAGACAATGAGGGAGTGATTTTTCTTTTAGAATCGGTGGAGGGTTAAGTGCCAGCAAATATATTGGTAGACACGTATGTGTGTATATGTTGAAAAATGTAGAAAAATAAATTGCAGGCCAAACATGTCAGAGCCAGGCTTAAGCATTCAGTATGGATTAGTTCATACTGGGCATTTGGCTGTGATTCTGGCAGTGTTTGTGTGACCACAGCCGGTATGCTCATATGGCTAGCTGGGTTTCAGGTTGTCCGTATGTTGTTATGTGTATGATAGACTGGTGGGCCAATCCACTATCTGCTCTAATGTAAGCTGATTATCTCTCACATACACTGCCTCTTCATTGAGCCTAAAACACACGCAAATACACACAAACAAACACATTCTACACACAGTTGTGCCCTGGAGCTTTGGGGCCAAGCATGGGTCAGGAGGTCAAAGTTCAGTCGGATAATGATGCCTAACAGAGTGATGTGTGAGAGGCCAGCATGGACTGACAGCAGTGGATTCTCCCCTTCTGCTTTCCTTGTGTTCTGTCTTTCAATCTTTTTTTTCTTTTTTGTCGTGCTTTCGTTTTTTTGACGTATTTTTGAGATTCTCTCCGGTTTTATCTGTCTGCCATATCAGATGCTTTTTTATCATCCGTAATTCTCCCTATATATTTTAATGTTGATTTTATTTCATATCAGCAATAATTCTTTTTCATTTGAAGTCTTATAATTATGCCTAATTTTTTAAAGCTTTTTACTTTCTTTCACTCTGTTCTTTTTCTCTCTGTTGCTCCCTAAACACTCACATCAGAAATGTGCCAGTACTTTTCTGCAATCGTACACCATCACCCACACAGGTGGTAATGAACAGATTAAAAGGCAAAAAAAGAGAAATGAGAAAGATAGCATGCGAGTGGGAGTTAATGAGGATGTTCTGAATGGCTGGCTACACAGCAGGAGTGTGACTCCGTTGTTATGTGAGATGCGTTTATGATTGACAGCCCCCCCTCCTTTTCTGAAAGACTTAATACAGCTTTTGTTGGGAGATTATATAATTTACCAAAAAAGTACAATAGATTTTTTCACAGGAATGGACATAAAGCTTTCTAGTCAGCAGGGAACTTGTTTTTTCAGATACTGTTTCTGGACTTTTGCCAGTTTTTCAGGGATCCTGATACTGGCCTCCACCCACACATGCAACTACAACAAAACCCACACACTCAGGTTCTTCCTATATCTGACTTAGGTGTTTGATCCTGTGTTGGTCTGACAGGATGAGAGAAGCGGTTGTGGTGTGTGTGGGTGGGTGTAGTGGGAGAGCCTGACTGGTAGCTCGATAACAACACACTCTCCATACAAACCAAACCTGATTAAAATGTCACCTGTCAGACAGTGTGTGTGTTCATGACATGAGTGTTTGAGAGTTTGTGTGCATGTGCATGACAGGTGTATGACAGAAGAAAGCAAGGTGAGAAGGGTAGTCATGTGCAGAGTGCAATTAAACCTGATTTTTAAATGCCACCTGCTCAACAAGTTCAAACACAGATGAGCTGGAGATATTTTGATCTGCTGCAGAGAAAGAGAGAGGAGGAGGAGGAGGGGCGGAGAAGACAAATAGACATGTTCACGTCATATTATACTGAACTTACGAACCATTCTCTGACTTATAAATACTGTTCATGTCAACATCCCAGTAGTGAGTTTGAGTTTGATTGGCATTCAACTTGACACCAAAGTTTCCTAAAGGCAAATAGACTTCAAGATAAGTACACTTCACTGATAAAATAATATAGCTGGTATATACACACCATTATTTCCCCACACATATGCAAAACTGCCCACAGGTTATAAACAGATTAGTTTTCACCCAGGGTGTAAATAACACTAATCTATAGAGACAGTTTGGAGCAAATACTGAAATAGAAAATAAAAAGAAATCAATAAAATGAAAATAAAAGTGATAAACGAAACATCTGTAATATATGACATGTTCTACTCTCACTGATTTCATCAGGCTTTGGCAGCAACAGTTTTTTAAAGGGACAGTTCTCCCCTGAATCAAAAGTATATATTTTATCTACTACCTGTAGTACTATTTCTAAATGTAGATTGTTTAGGAGATATCAGCCATAGAGATGTCTGCCTTCTGTTCAATATAGTGGAACTACATGGCACTTCACTTGTGGTGCTCAAATTGCCACAAGAATACAATGAAAAAACACAACTGCAAAGTTTATTTCCAGCAATAATCAGTTGTGAAGAAAATCAGTTGTGAGCAGTTTTAGCTATTTTCTTTGTACCAAACTAAATCTGCCAAACATATCCCTGCACAGAAGAAAGTGTGGAGCTCCTCCTGTACAAGGCTCACCTTGACAGTGAACATCGGTTAAGCTGAAATGTTATTTTTCTCACATAAGCTAATCATATTCAACACTTGGCAAATTTACGTTGATAAATAGCACTACAGGTAAGAAAAAAAACAAGATATTCTTTGGCTAAACCAGGAAGCAGACCATTACAGTAAGCTAACTGACTGATGGTGAAGGCATTTCATAGATGTTTCTAGGTCAGCTGTAGACTAAAGGTCTCTTTAGGTCAGAGTCTATGACTACTCCCAGATTCCTGTACAAAGCACCACCCTGTCTACACAGAATGTGTTAATTACTTTATGCTATCATCCGTCTCATGCACATCTTATTACAGAACAGATATGCATTTTAATCAATACGGGGCCGACGCTGCTGCTGTAACACTGATGATTTCCTGCTCTTGCTGCACCTGTTATTTCAGAGTGTCATTTAATCAACATTTCATGCTGTTCACCATTCTCAAGTTATTTCTACGGGCTGTGAAGATTAATTAAACTGCCACTCAAATCAGTTTTTGCCCACTCGGCAAACAAAAGTCGTTTACTTACTCTGAAACTTTAAAAGCTGAATCTAAATAGGTTCTATTTTGTATTTGTTATGGATAAAATGCCATCCAACCCCTAATCCTGCACTTGGAGCCTTCCAGATACCCCCATTCATTACACTATCTCTTTCCATCTCTCTGTTTAGATTGGTTATTGGATAATATAAGGGGTACTACCCCTTAAAGACACTTCTTCTCTGTAAAAGACACTAATAAACAAGTATGAATAGACTGAGCTCATCTAACTGAAGACAGGTTGAAACATATCATGTAACTTGTGCGCATGCTTGGTGTTGAGAGAAGTGTCTGGGAATTTAATATGCTCTGTTTGCTTCTCCTTGGCTGGCTGGTCTCAGTCTTGATCCAAACAGTGAGTCTGGGCGTGAGTCTGTGTGACTGTGTGTGTGTAATGTATTCACATTTGTGTGAGCGTGTGTGCGTCTGTGCATGCGTCTGCACACACTTGTATTACCTGCAATGGCTTGGATAGTCACTCTTATGCACGGCAACGCAAATTATACTTGGCAGTTATGAAGAATGAATCATGAAAATGTGTGAAAGCAGAAACACACACACACACACACCTGGGGCTGGATTGCAAAAGCGATAAGGAGACTTGCAGGTGGGAGAGTGGGAGTGAAGTAGAGACAAATGATGGATGACAAATAGAAAGGCATCCATTTGTAACAAGGAAGTACTTTATGGTAAATTAGTTATGTACTCATGTGGTTTTATTTCTCTTTACTCTGGTTTCCACTGGCAACCACAGAAAACAATACACAAATCACTATACTCTCTGTCTTTGTTTTGTGTGTGTGTGTGTGTGTGTGTGTGTGAGGTAATATGTCGAGTCTACTATGTGCGAAGTCAAACAGCCCTCAAAGCCAACATGTGAGGTATTAGCACAGATCCAACTTCAAGTTCACATTTCCAGATCAAACAGACTCTCTCTCACACACACACACATACACACACACACACGTATTGTATCTGCATTGGAGGGGAACTCTCCCTGGTAGAAGATGACCGCTAGTCAGCTCCAATGGTGGCTCAACTTTCCTGTGGCGCTCATGACAACAAGATAAACAAAACAACAATATTAATGAGTGTGTATCACTGAACACACACACACATACATACATACACTCACACACACAATATGACAAAGCTTATTTGGTAATCAACAATAACATGTTGGAGCAGTAGCATAGCAACCCACACATACAAATGAAACACAGAGAGACACGTTGCCTTTCCGAATTTGGTTTTAAATTGACAAGCTGGAGGACAAATTAATTCTCATATCCTTGGAGTTCATTCAGTTAGCTATAATATGATATCATTGTTTGTGCTTGTAGTTGGTGTGTGTGACTGTGTGCTGTTTTGATGATCACAATCATTGTTATGGCATCCCTGACATGGCAACCAGATAACTTGAAAACAAAATATATACAGACAGGTGTCCCACTACACAGCACATTTGCTGTAAAGGATTATGGGTAATGGATGAGGCATTGACTGATCTAATTAAGTTTTTTCATTGGGACATTTAAACCAATGCCCAAAATATATTTTAATTTTAAAAAGCTGTACACACGCAGTGTATTACTAGCGTGTGTGAATGCGTCTCTGGGTGTGGGTGTTCTGTTTGTGCTCCTTTTTGGTCAAAGTAAAATGGCTTTTAGCTTTGAATGTCCTGCCACTGTGTTGATCAAAACACTCTTTTAACTCACACACATGTGCACACACAGTGGGTGAACAGATGACTCTTTGATATGGGTAAGCTTTTCATGTCACTTCTAATGATGACAGGAAATGCCAGCGCAAACTCACATGAATATGCAGCCACATTTACACTGACATGCACTCATAGATCCATATCAGACTCACCCTGACCAAAGCCAAAAGGCCTGGAACGGTTAAAGCTTGACAGTCATTTCAAGGTAAGTACCAGTGTCACAGCTTTAGTGTGTTATCACTGTTGAGAGATGGTCTCTTGTGGCTGAACAAGGAATTACATCAAATTGATTTGGGCTGTTTGTTTTGAAAGCACCGCTGATGATTTCCCACTGTGCTTGTGCTTCTAGAAAAATAATAGCAGATGAAGCAGCAAAATGTTGTTGTACACACATTGATACTCACACAGTCAACAATGTAAACAATAAAACATCACAAAACATTAAATCCAGTAAAGCAAATAAGGGCCTTAAAGCTATTATTTTTGAGATGTTGGTTGATTTGCATAATTGGACATGAAGGGAAAGGATGCCCAAAAGTTAAGGGCCAGCAATACTAAAATTATAATCACCCTTGAGTTTTAGACCCATCCTTAAAAATACAGGACAAACAGACATGCAGAACAGAACATTTTGTACACAGTGGGGCTGAAAATAAGCCTACTAGCTTTGTAACGTTGACCTTCAGTCCAAATCTCTGAAAATACGAAGGAGCACGAAACTGGTAAACTCTTTGACACGTACACACCCCAGAAGGGAAAACATTTGACTCGGTAGGTCACGATAACACTGTGGCTGGCAGATCAGTGTTGTTGACGTGTGTGCATGACCGTGTGTGTGTGTGTGTGTGTGTGTGTGTGTGTGTGACATGTCCTGATGAGGCAGTTGATTTGGGCTGCTGGTAGGGGGTACTCTAATCTGGCACGCACTCACTGGCACTGCACTACCTAGTTATTCCACTGACAGCCACTGCCCTGGGAACAGGAGCTCAAACTCACGCACACAGAGCACACACAGATTCGTATACAAAATACACACACGGAATTCACACACACATTCACGCAAACACACACACACACCCCTCTCGAGGCAATGTTCTTTCTGATCTCGCTTTGGGACTGGTGGGGACAGATGGGTGAACAGTGGGAGTCTGGGCTGCCATCACTCGAAAAGCAAAGGCATGCACGCACAAATACACACATTTCTCTCACACACACATGGACGCAAACAGACACGGGATCACAGGCTCACCCTGACTTGGTCAGAAAGTGGCAAACATACAAACAGACAGGCTGAAATGCTCACGGAAAAGTCTAACTCGCTCTGTCTCAATCACACACACACACACAAACAGGGACACATGCATCAGCTAAGCCACAACCACACACATGCTTATTTACGTGTAAACACACTCTCATTCACACACACAGACAGGATTACTAGAAACATGCCTACTTGCTCAGCCCATTCTCACCCGACACTGCTCTCAGCCGTCCCTCTGTGCTCACAGCTCTTACAGATGGAGTTTATCACACAGATAGAGAAAAAAACATGTATTGTTTTTATTTGACCTTGATTAAACCAAGATGGTCTCTTGCAAAGAATCTTTTGAACCTCAGGCCCAAACAGTGACATAAATGCATGACATGCCTGACCACATTTAGAGAGAAAGGAAGGGACATATGTAAAAAGTATTGGAACACAGAAATGCAAAATGTAGGGAAAGAGAACCTTACATTGAAACAACTGAAAAAACACAGACTGGAGATAGACAGCCCCCTATGCATGGATGATTATTATAATATATGTGGTGATGGTCATGTAAGCTGAAAGAGCTTTAAGCTGTATCTTCATTAAGTGATGTCATCGAATGACCTACATGTGAACTCTTGGTCGACATGTATGGTATATAGTTATTTAAAGCCTAAATGCATTAATAAATGCACATATGAGCTTATTTCTACCATATAAATTTGACTTTTTGTATTTTTGATTATTTGGCATGAAATAGTAACATGCTTCTGTTGTAGCTCATCAGTAAGGTCATGATACTGCTTTAAAATGAAATCAAAATTATATTTTGGAGCCTATTTGGTTTGCATATTAGCATATATTTATGTTTTTATCTTGCTTCCTCTTTCTTATGTGTTAAGTGATTTGTTGTCTGGTAAGCTGTCATGGAGCACTACCCAAAGGTGCACACTGTGTGCAGATCAATATCACTAACACCCATTTCACAGAAGCCACACCCACTACTACATGAAGCAACAGTGCAATCAGCAGATTCCTTTACTGGCAGATAGAAATGGGAAAGGGTGTTATTGAGTGATTATAGGTTATATGCCAGTAATAAAACTTGTACTGGACAGTATGTACTGGGTTACTCTCCGTTGATGCTTCTTTCCATTGTTATATAAACAATGGCAGTGTTTGTTTGTACTGGAAGATAGTTTTGCTGTTTGTCTTACTGGATATTTTCATTGCTTATGGCCTCTGACTTGCAGAAAGCAGAAAACCCCCTGGCAGGAACACTGCATCTCGTTCAAATTATACACTTCTTGATTAAACTTTGGTGGTCATGATTATTACCTGTCTGGTTTTAGTCTCTGTTTGTCTAGTCTGCTTCTTGTAATACTTAGTGCTCATTATGTTTATTCCTCTGTCTGTGTGTCTGTCTGGCTGTCAGTGCTTATTTGTGGTGTTTTAGGAAAGAACAGGATGTGTTGACTCTGTTGTTAAGTGTCCAGGTCACACAATCTCACTGTTTATGAGTCTGGTTTGATTGCGGGAATCTGTCTGTCAGATTTGATTGCTCCTGTCTGGAAACAATCAAGTTGAAAGGCAATGCAGAGTAAGGGTCTGTCCCAATACCCATGCTGCGGTATTTACAAGTGGTCAAGAGCACTTTACAAAGTAAACTTCATCATGTCAGTAGGTTATTGGTGGTCATAAAACTACCTTATGGTCATATTACCACCAGCAACTGGATTTTGTTGGTTCAGTGGACTGAATTAAATCATGGGAAATTCTTGAAGGTGCTCTCATAAATGTTAGGGCTGTATGGTCAATAATCTGACATAATATGTCATGTTCTGTAGCTGGGCTGTCCATCTGTCCATCCCATTCTCGTAAACACAATATGTCAGGAACACCTTGGGGCCATTTCAACACATTTAGACTCAAATTTCAATTTAGAGTCAAGGATGAACTGATTATATTTTAAAGGTCAAAGGTCAAAGTCACCATGACCTCACAAAACATGTTTTAGACCATAACTCAAGAAATCAATGCTAATTATGGACACATGCAGATGAAGTGATAAAGTGATGACACTTTATATCCAAAAGGTCAAAGGTCAATTTCACTTTGGCATTATTCAGTGCCACCATTGTAGAACAGTTCAGGGGACATTGTCACCTTATTTACATTTGGTTAGATACTAAATTGCGGACACTTATCTCAGGTGCTCAACTTCAAACTGTGGTTAGGATATACATCTTCTGCCTGGTCAAAGATGTGAAATGCACTTCTACCAAAAAGGAAAAAAAACATTTCTTCTGTCACTATCACCCTTAGTAAGAATGCATCAAGTGTGGGTTAAATGTACTGTGTGTTGGCCACAGCTACCCACTTCCTTGCGAGTCATAAATATTCCCTTCAGTGCACAGGACCTCAAATCTGGTTATTGGATGTAAGGACTGACCCTAACTTCAGTCTAATATCGTATCCGTATCTCCAAGCTACTCTCGAGATCTGTAGCACTTTGACAGGAATTCACTTACTTTCTTCTTTTTTATCTCTTTTTTGCACTTAATCCTATTAATTCTTTTCCTTTATGCATTGCTGACTCTGCTCATATTCACATAATAATTCATTATGTATCAAATTATCTGGGGAAGCCCATCTCTTTATATCAATTACCTCAGAGGTACATTTAAATTTTTCATCTCATTCCTTTTCATCACGATCATCCTCTGCTCTCTATCATTAAAGTTGCATCATCTATAAGCTCATTTTACCCCATGGGAGTACAGTGGCATTATGTTAGGCTTAGGTTCTCTAATGAGTGAATATTGCTCATGGCTCCTCACCCTCATTCCTCCGCTCTCTTCTTCTTACTTGACAGGCTGGCGATAGCAGCTTCCACGAAGGAGGAGGCAGAGAAGTTACTTGGAAAAGAGAAGCAGCAAAATGAAATTCTCAGGTAATGAAACAACCGGCGAGAGAAGAGACCATGGCAGGATGGAGATGAAACATAAAAACAAGAGATAAAAAAATCTGGGTCTGCATCACCCTGATTGGCTGTCAGCTCCTTGGCCAGATGCATGGCAGGAAGGCTCGGGCAGATGGGAAACAACTGTGTGAGATGAGGGAAAACAATAAGAGAAGGAATGGAAAAACAGAGGAGAAAGTTAATTCCGCTGACCCACTGGTTATTTCCTGGAAATAAAGCGAGAGATTGAAAGAGACGTGACAGGAGAGGAGCAGAGGAGAGGGGTGGAGGTGAAGAAAGTGGGAGGCAGGGAGACGTCAGGGGGGAAAATACTTTCAATCAGTCTGCTGACATTGAAAACTGTTAAATGAGTTAACTCTCGAGTGAGCAAACGCATGCACCCTCTCTCTCTATTTCTCTCTGTTTTTCACTATCTTAGCCTTATCACCATTGACAGATCTGGCTCATATCTGTTCCTCCATTTGGTGCTGTCAGCCTTATGATTTATGTCATCTGACATTATAAAACTGGCTCTCGTGACAAGCAGTGCCCGTGCTCTCCTCCACTCGGCACGCACTCACACACACCCACACACACACACACAGCCAGGCAGCACGGAGAAGCTCAGAGTTTCCCCTCTCATCCCGTCTCGTCTAAGACTCCTTTCATTTTTGATCACCTTAAGCCACAAACTCTGAATAAGAAAAACAACAACCACTCAACCCCGCTGAGCTCTCAAAAACTGTCACGTCACTTTGCACGCAAGACCCAGCCATGTTCATGACGTTGGTCTGTGCGTTTACGGGCTTGTGTGTGAGTGTGTATTTGCGCAGCTGCGTGTGTAACTGCCTGTGTACCCCCTGTGCCAGCCAAGTATCTGTGCCTGACTCTGCACCTCACGTGAGTCAGTGCACACACCTTGGTGTATGTGTGTGTGTAAGCATATAGGAAACTGTTCAGTGTGCTCACGCCCACATGTTCCTTCAAAAGTGTTCTTGGAATAACAGAATGTTCTATTCCAGCACTCTAGTTTTCCACATCCACGCTTTGCATGGGTTTGTGACTTGATCGAGCATGTGTGTGTGTGTGTGCACATATGTGTGTGTGACTCTGTGAGCTGAGCTAGTGATCTTTCATGTTGCTCAAAGTGCTTTTCGTCTGAACATATTTCTTTGAGAGGGAGAGAGGTGGAGGAGAGAGAGAGGGAAAGGGAGAGCGCTGTAAAACATGGCTGTGCCCTTTTCTAAGGACATGGTTGTTACATCAGTCCTCAGTTCCCCTATATCTCTTACATTTGCCTTTTTATTTTATGTCATGCCTTTTTTTCTCTATTATTTATCAATTTCTCTTACTACCTGACATCCACTCTCTGCGTCTGCGGAAGCATATAAATTGCAAAATATATGAGTTCATAAAAATGTAGGGGCTGTTCAATCTGCAAGTCTTTTGGGAACATTCTACTGTAAATTTGTAATAAGTATTAATTATTGGCTACTCAGTCTCACTTTGATTGCAAACTCAGACTGTTTGACGTGGACTCAAAGGGTCATCCTGTTGGACCCATCTTCAAAATAAAAGGTGGTTCAGTGGTACTTTAAAACTACAAAATGGAGAAACAGTGTTTTTGTGTCCAATCATTTTTCGAATCAGTATGTCTGGACACAATTCAGACTAGTCTCCCCCCAAAAAGGTAAATATAGGTCATATGTACAGGCAGCAAAATACGGCATATATTACACTGCCCTCCGCTATGCCTCTTTCATAATCTTTGATGATTTTATGGATTCACTCAAAAGTAGTATTGAAGGGAAACTTTAGCCAATTTTCTATTAGCTATGCATCATTTCAGTGTGAGTATAAACAGATAAACGTTGTTTGGCTATTCTCAATATTGCCATGGCCTGGAGCTTCCTGCTCATTTACTGGCAAACATCTGCTGGATGGCACGAAACATGTTGCCTGTGTCATCTGGCGGTGGCATCATCAGTTGAAAATTGGTAAAGTTTCCAATTAAGTCACTGATACCATTTATATTTTTAAATTAACGTAATTTTTTTTTTAGTTTGATACATTTTTAAAGCCTGGTGATTTGCTTCACATGCCATGACCCATAGTCAGAAAGTCTCTTTGTTCCTTGTTTTTTTAGTTTTTTAAACTATTTTGGGGGCAATTATGCCATTAGTTAATGATATATAGTTGAGAGGCAAACATTCAGGAAGACAGGAAGATGACATAGAACATATGATCAAGACTACACACTCAAACCAGATCCCACTCTTAGGAATCAGAGCCTGGACGTCCTCAAGTCTTGACTTGAAGTCTCAAATAGCACTTGAAGTTCTTCTGTGCTCACTCAATTGTTGTGTCACCGTCTATATACTTTTGTATACTTCCATATGTCTATCTGACACATTTAAATGTTCCAAAAGTAACTTGAGGTCAGTTATTGTCCGACTTTAACTGTGTATGTGTGACAGTAGCAAGTGGTCAAAGCTCTTTTCAAGAAAAACATCTCAATCTATTCAGTCTGTGTTGTCATAGTATGTACAGTGTGCTCTCTTTAAGAAATGCTCTACTTCAAAAGCCCGCAGTTACACACATATTCACACCAGGGAGCAATAACCACAGTCCTCTGCTCTTACACACTGATAAAGTCCAGTGGAGCATTCAGGGATTAAGAGTCAAAGTATTTGCTAAGGAGGGAAAGAGAGAAAAAAAAGGTTTCCACCAGTTTAAGATTCAAACGATAGTCTTTCTGAACCCCACCTTTAATTCTTTAATGTCTTTTTCACACACGTCACTCTAACAGCACTCCTTAACAGCTACATCACTAAGTATTCACAGTACTGTCTCAACTTTGTGAGACAGTTCCCATTTCATGCCTGGACATTTTAGCTGCCTGTCACAAAGCAATAAAGTGTTGTCAATTTATTGGGACAAAATATTGAAACGCTATCTTGTCTCTGTTTTTTCAGAGGAGTGTGTGTGCAGCAGCAGCAGGCCCTGCGAGCCACTCTCTCCGTGCTGCGATCCTCCGGCAGCGAGCTCACAGATGTACGGGGTTTCCTCAGCCAGCTGACAGGGGTATGGCAGGCCTTCAAATCTCAGATACTGCAGCACACCACACAGGTGTTCTCAGGTAAGACACACAAGCACACACACACCAAAGGTTTACATGTTAAGGAAGTATAAAGAGATAGAGAGAGCAACAGAAATGTAGATGCATAAGAGAGAGTGTGTGTTAATAAAGAGCCGGAGTGGACATGAAAGAGAAATGTTGGAAAAAAGGAGGAAAGAGCAAATAATTTGTCAGCAGGAGTAAATATTAGTTTAACTGCAGTGTGGACTTGTTTAGTTCTGAGGGCAGCACTCACAGTGGAGAACTGAAATGTGTGTGCGTAAATGTGTGTTTACAGTTACTACACAAACTCTTGTAACCTTGAGAGAGAATTTAGACAGGAAGGAATGTATTCACACTGTATGTGTGTGCATGCTGTAAACTGATGAAATTCTTACAGTAAATTCAAAAAAAGAAGAACTGCTGGCTCTCTGTGTGTGTGTGT
>CAFUXE010000605.1:63713-74150 GCA_903364295.1 Serranus cabrilla
GAGAGAGAGAGAGAGAGAGAGAGAGAGAGAGGGAGGGATACAAAAACAAAGCTACAGAAAGAGAGGAAGAGGAATGGAATAGAAGAAGAAAGACTGAGAGGATTGAGAGGGTGAAGACAAAGATGAAGGAGAGATAAACAATGACGGAGAGAGCGAGGAAAACAAAGACGGAGCGGAGGAAAATGTCAGGATGACATTGCTGCATCAGTTTGAGAGCTATCCAGAGTCATAACCACTGTGCCCTGCCGCTTTGCTCTGAAGGACCCTCACAGACAGCTCTCTAAATATACAGTAGACACATGCATGCACACACACACAAATACAAACACTTCTTTGACACACTCCACTACCCACACTGCTAGCCTGTCGGCCATTCAAACAACCAGTCAGACACCCACACAAAGCCTTTGTCTCTTGGCTTTTTTGGCAGGTTTCTCTCTTAAAATACACAGACTGAAAATTATTATTATTATCTTTCATACCAACAGCTGTGTCCAGATAAGCAATCGCACAATGGACACCTCAATGACAAGTGTCTTTGATGGATCCCTCTGCACATCCCTCAGTAGAAATGCTCATGTCATGGAGTGGTATTGACAGTGTATGGGAAGCCCATACTGCCTAAACTCTGTCAGTATACAAGTTCAGGATGTTTTTGATGTTATTATCAGTAAAACAGCAGGGAAAGGAATGTGACACATCATACCTGATGACAGATGCTGATGTCGGATTATATAGTGATTTTTTCCTATACCTACAGCATGCCATTAAGCAGGTGGTATTTTTCAGTCTTGATGGGAGGTATAAGTCATTGATTTCCTTACAACAAATAATGCTGCTATGCCAGTTTCAGCAGCATTACTTACTTACTTCTTACTTTCTTCTTTTCTGGTGTGTTTTCCCACATTGCCCATTTAGAACTAGAAAAAAAAATGATTTTCAGATATTAAAAAATACAATTTTGTAAACAAATATGGCTTTTGTATTATCTGAACACATCTAAAAGAGTTAAGGAAAAATATTTATCTGATCATTTTACCTACAAATAATGTTTCATAAAGTTCAAGTCAAGAAAAAGGGTGTGGAGCCGTTCAAAAGGGGTTCAGTTACAGTAGAAAATCAATGATGAAAAATAATAATTAAAACATTTAAAAAAACATTAATTTCTATTATGGCCCAATTTTCTATTTTCTAGTTTCAGTAGTTTAACTATACTAAAATTACAAAACATTACTCGAATCACCCCCCAAATAAAAAAGCAGTTGAACTACCAGCAAGTTACTGTAAAATGCAGTTAAACTACTACTTCAGTTATATTCTCTACTCCAGCACTTTGTATTGAATGGGTTTATACTGTATTCCCTCATGAAAAAAACACAGACTTTATCTCACTTCCCCTTGAAGGCAAACACCAGTATGCAAATATTTCTACTAAAGACAGTTTATGTATGTGCAAACCAAAGTGGTGGTTCTTGAAAATGGTGGCGTGTCTTTAGTTATTCACTATTCAGACTGGGATCTTAAGTGCTTTTCTCTTGCGTGATATCCACTCCTGCCTGGAGCTGCAGTAAGTCCAGTGCTACAGTCTGACAAGTTGCTGGCCTGACATAAGGCCTAAATATTGCAGTAAAACATTTCTTCCAGGTCTGTTTTTTAATAAATGCATTCACCGGCCTGGAAACCTGTTATGTAAATTTGAATTTGCAGGGCAAGATGATACTCCGGACCTTTGCAAGATCACAGCAGGTTTACATTCAAAATTAGCCATATTTCAAAATTTTAAATCTTTCCAAGACTTTATGTTCTGCCAAAAGTCTACTGTGTTTACCAAATGTTTTTGCATCTTTTTTTTCAAATGATTTGTTTCATTGTATCTCATTGCTGTATGCACATTGAACCATAACCATCCAGGTGAAAATGGACACTGAAGCGTAGAAACAGTAGCAATACAGCAGCTACTTTGTTTCAGACACACAACAACAGAGACTGCCAGATTGTGGTGTACAGTTTCATGGTTTCCCTTGAGCGCAAACTCCCTCTTACTCCCTTCTTCGCAACACACTCCCCTTCTGCTCTCCCCGTCTTTCTCATTTTCAACTGCTTCCTTGTGTATCAATTTCCCACCTCGGTTTTCTTTTCAGTCCTACTGCATTTCTCACTCTTCCGTCTCACCTCATGATTGAGGTCCTCTCATGTTTCTGTCTGGAACCTCCATCTTTCTTTTGTTCCTCCTCCTCCTCCACCTCTTGTAGTGTTTCTCCCTCCAAAAAGATAGATTCATTTGGTGTTGGGTTTCCTCCATTGCTCAAGTGTGAAGTAACAGTGATAGAAAACTCTGCCTACTGTACCTGTCTGTCTCTTTCTGTATAAATCACAGTGTAACAGCCTCTGGTGACAAGCCTGGCTTTGAGCCAGCATTATACAGAGGCAATCTTTTGTAAGCTTTTACAGCATCTTCATCATGTCAAATAAACTCAAATCAGTGTGTGTTTGTGTGTGTGTGTGTGTGAACAGTGCTGACGGAGGAGCTGAAGCGATCCTGTGTGGAGTTACAGAAAATGACAGAAGAGAAAGAGCGCCTAACTCAGCAGCTGATGTAAGTGTCTGCAGAATGTGGTGAAACACACACAGTCACACACATACTGTATATTAAAAACAGGCACATTCACAGATGGGGACGCAGGTGGATTTTGGTATGTGGAAAATGCCGGGTGAGGAACAGGTCACCACAGGGCTTGGCTCTTTGTATAATTTTCCTTTACCAATCACAACCTTCTGAACAGCCCCATTGGCCCCGCCCAAACCAGGAAATGCTCACGTTCCACATACCGCGCCTGTTAAGCTGCAACAACAGAGGATTTGACTTGTGTACACTCATACAAAGGTCTAGTCAGGGGTTTAGGACTTCAGAAAAAATATGCCCCTGTGGCTTCTGAAAATATGCTGATGACAAAGCTCGATCAGTTCAAACATTTAGCTGCTCCTGTGACAGTTTTTTGCCCTTTTTAGCTGGACCTGCAGACACAAACACACACACACAAACACACTACACAAGCACACAGCACAAAAGATTCAGTAAATTACATAAATCAGGGTTTTATTTTCTAAATTCTCTTTTTTTGTTTGTATATGTAAATAGATAAATTTTATTGACATTGCTTGGAACAGACAAAAGTATTTTATTTGTTTCTGTCATTATTTTTAAACAAAGACACAAAGAAAGAAAGGGAGAGGAAATAAATTAATAAATAAAAAGGGGTACAACATTAAATAAATAACATAATACAATATATTTATCTATTGTGGTTGTTTGATTGGATGGTTGTCATATTGTGAAGCAGTGTGAAAAGAAATCAGCTCTTGAATGGATGAATGGACATTAAAATAGATAACATTGTTTTTAAGGGTTGACGTGATTTTTTCTAGGTTAGTGTGGTCTGTTAATAGATGAAGCCAGAGGTTTACTGGTACTTTAGTTCCGTCTTTCCAGTTGAATAATATGGTTTTCTTTGCTGCTGTTATTGCAATAAGGAATAATGTTTGGAGAAATGGAGAGGGAGACAGGGATCTTTGACAGCTCTCCCTAAATTCTCAGCCTTACTAGTTGCATGGCTCCATGGATGGTAATGCCGGTAATTGTATTGGCAGGTGCCAATGTTTTTGGGGGGTTTTTAAACCAAAAGTCTTTGAATGAGGCAGGTCTCTGTGTTTAATTCAGATGTCTCTAATGACGGCAGGTCAGCAGAGTGTCTATTATCTAAACTGCCATGGTCAGTTGAACAGGAAAGGTGAAGATAATGTTGTCAGAGGCCTACCGGCCACAGCAGGCTTGGGAATGAATGGCACCCTAATGTGCTGACAAATTTGGTGTTTTTGGCAGAGCTATAGGCCAGAGAGAGAATTTGGTTAAAACAAACTGATGATGCTGTTTCGCCCTCATTGTTCTCTGTGAAGTTATGTTGCCCTGGTGTGTTTTATGTGGAGCGAGCGCTGTGCCAGACTCTGTTTAAAAAATAGTCTTTTAAATGCTACTTTGCTTTTCAGCAACCACTCGTATGGTAACTTAGAAGGCAATTTGGCCTTGTGTTCTCTGATTAATATGTCATGCAGTTAACACACCAGTCATAATTTAGTTTTAACTCAATTCCTGGCATTTGCTCCACAGTTTAAAAAAAAAAAAAATACCAGTGTAACAGCAGAACCAGCTCTAAAAGTGATGTTTTAAATAGTTTCTGGTGTTGCTTTTTTTTTGCCAATGTGAAGACCAGGTTATATGGCTTTTAAATAGTAACTATTACATATTGAAATAAACTTTAGAAACTAAATTTGACAACAGAATTTGTGATGATAGAGTGAGTTTTTGATTGTTTATTACAAAATATCTACAAAACGAACGACAATCAGCCTCAGTTGTATGTTTATTACTAGCAGATTATCTCCAAGAATTCCAGATGGACAAATTATTCCATATTTGGTCGTGTCTTGACAGTTGTTTGCAGTGAACAGTGGGTACTTTTACTAAATGTTTGCACATGTCCCACATTCTGAGTTATGGTGTTATTTTTAAAAACAGAGAATGTTTTTAATCTCGTGTTAGTGAACTATATTTAGAACTATATTCAAAAGAAAAAGCAACCACTTCAAGAGTGCATACACAAACACAAACACACACACGAGCAAATGCCCCAAGAAACACACACATCCCCCTACACACAAAGGGAGTAAATGTTAAATGTTGCTGCTATCTGGTAATCAGAACATTAAAGGACTACTTGACCTGACCGACTGCAGATGAAGCACTCATTTGCTCACCAATATTTCCTCCTTCTCCCTCATCAGTCTCTCTTTTTCTCTCCCCCAAATGTTTTTGTCATACATGTTTGTTTTTTTAACCTTTACATATTACTGGTTTTCCCTCTTTCTTATCACTTTCAATGTGGGAATGACTTCTTATGCAATGTGCGGTGGTGGAGTAGAATTTATTTCTGTCCATAATGGCTTTTTGATAAGATAGTTAAAGTAGGGGTTATTGCACCATCATTTGTTATCAATGAATACAGAGTATCAAGATAATGTTACGTGATAAAAAAGCAAAGAGTTGGTTATCTCTGCAGTTATCTCTCTCATCAGAGTTACTGTTGACCCTTTGGCCTCTGCACCGCCACGCAAATTGTACAGGCCTCTGTGTGCATGTATGAAACACAAATTGGACTTGTGTGTGTGTGTGTGTGTGTGTGGAATGTGCATGTCCATCCAACTCAGGGATCAGGGCTGAGACAGGGAGGATGGAGGGGATGTTTGCAGTCGCACGCGAGCCACCCAGACATGTGGACATATGCTATAGGGAGAATCTGCCCTCAGGCCATGTTGCATGATGAGGTGTGTGTGTGGAGGAGGAGAAGGTGCGTGTACTCAATACTGTGTGTGTGTGTGTGTGTGTGTGTGTGTGTGTGTGTGTAAAGGATTGTGGAGAGGGAAAACAGGGTCTTACATTTAACTGAGCAGCTCAACTGTGCTGTCTAATGTGTAAACAGCAGCACTGTAGAACAGTAACTGAAAGTGGAGGACTTTTTATCTTATTTTTGCCAAATGCAGACAAAGAGTAATCATGTATCTGTACCTTCATGTTTTCCAAATGACAATATGAACAAGAAACACAGGGTAATCTTCTGACATGCAGTCAGTCAGTTTCATTTATATAGAATAAAGTATAATAATGTATTCAGATACGTAACTTAAGTGGAAGTAACACAATGTGGAATTACTCCACTACAAGTAATACAGTTTTCAAAACATATTTAAGTGAAAGTATGAAAAGTACCAGCATTAAAATGTACTTTAAGTATCAAAAGTAAAAGTACTTTTTATACAGATTGATAGATATATTCTAAATATATTATTAGATTATTGTTATTAATGCATGTAAGGTAGGGCTCATCTAAACTATGTAATATACTGTTGTGAGGTTTAATTTTAGTTAAACCACTTTAAATGTATCATGTTTTCTTTTTAAATCTTCACCTGAAAAGTAACTAAAGCTGTCAGCTAAATATAGTGGAGTACAAATTACAATATTGCCTTAAAATGTAGTTTAACAGACGCATAATGTTACATAAAATGTAAATACTCAGTGGAGTACAAGTACCTCAAAAATGTACTTAAGTACAGTGCTTGAGTAAATGTACTTAGTTACATTCCACCACTGATAAAGTCACAGGTTAGTCACAACAACTTTGAGTCAAAGGACTTTGAGGCACATGAAAGGTAAATAATAATATAAAGTACATGCTAATATGAAGGAAATATGAGATGTATGAAGTTAAAGTTTCAGGCAAAGAATAAAATTATGACAGTCACAAAATACTGTGAGGAAGAAATTTTCAAATCAGAAATGAAGTAGTAATACTAATCTGTAAAAAATACTCAAGTTAGCGGGTGCATTCCTGCATTCCCTGCTTAAATATTTTAGGCAAAATGTACAACAAAAGCAAAAGCAATCAATGCAGATTAATGGCTAATTACTATTTATGCACTGGTTGGTAGTTTTAACAATATATCATATTCTATAGGCTCATCATATGTTTGTATGTAAGATGTTAACTTGTATTGTAACTATTGGTTTCAAATAGATGTAGTAAAGTAAAAGTGTGAAGTTGCATGGAATGAAAATACTCGTAAAGTACAATACAAAGTACAGTACTTCAGTAAATGTATCTAGTTACATTCCAGAAATTACATATTAAACACACGTCCATGATTTCTGCTCTGTTCTGCGTGTGACAGGCAGTCAGGCGAGGTCTAGACTGAGACGTCCAGATGGGATGTCTGAGTTGATCGGCTAACTCTCCTTTCACTGTCCAGTTGATCCTGAATGGTTTCCTGTTCAAACACAGCCGGTGTGTGTGTGTATTTGTGTGTGTGTCTGTGTGTGTGTCTGTCCATCATATCAGCTCCAGAGCTTCACAAACCTGAGACGCTCGCTCGAGATCCGAGAACAAAAAGTACCAGTTTGTTTGTGTGCAAGTGGTGTTGCCATGACAACTGTCCAACCTTTGACCCCCACCTCCATCAAACATCAGCGTTCCGCACCTGTTGCGTTTCTGTGGCGCCCGACCCGTTGCCCTGGAAACGCACATACACACATATTTCAGGGTCGGTCTAAGGACAGCGAGCGGCTGTGGAATCCTTCTGATCCTAGCATGCAATCTGATAAGCGTGCCAGAGAGACACTCAAGGGCAGCTTGTTTTGTCATGACCATTTACACACACACACACATGCACATATACTTATACACTTTTCAGGATCTTTTAGCTTGTTTTATATTTTTTTGTGCCCCTGAATGTTCCTGTATTCACAATATTCGTACTTGGACTTCTTCGGCATGTCAACAGCGCTGCTGGTTATCGTCTTTGTTGGATGTAATCATCAGTTTTTGTTACTGACTTATAATTATTGGCCAATGAACAAGTTCATAGACATGATGAGCAGTTACCAGGTGCAAAAAAGTATAAAGATCACTTACTTAAGTAAAAGTACTTGTACCACACTGTAAAATTACTCCACGACAAGTAAAAGTCCTGCATTCAAAGCTTCCTTCAGTAAAAGTTCAAAAGAATCACCATAAAAATGTACTTAAAGTATCTAAAGTAAAAGTACTCGTGATTCAGAGTGGACCCATTCAGAATGTTCTTGTATTGATGCGTTTATGTAAGCAGTGTTTTAATTTTGTAAAGTTAGCTCTATTTTAATATACTGTTATGTAGTTTTATTTAATAAAAGGTGAATAATTTAAAATTCATCATGTTATTCATGTAACATATCGACCTGAAAAGTAACCAAAGCTGGCAGCTAAATGTAGTGGAGTACGAAGTATAATAATTGCCTCAAAATGTAGTGGAGTACGAAGTATAAATCTGCATAAAATGGAAACACTCAAGTAAAGTAAACGTGCCTCTAAATTGTACTTAAGTAGAGTACTTGTACCGCTGTCAGTTCCAGTATGCACTCTGCCTGAGGGGATTTTCACAGCATTTGTCAAAACAGGATAACAGAGTGTCACTAACCTCTTCCTGTATCGTCTGGATGACATGTACGTCAGAGGTGTTTGGGAAGCTTCCTGCTGCGCTCTGATTGGCAGGAGACGTTTAGCTCATCTTTTCATCAGAGGATGAACACATGGATCATCCAACACAGACGCAGGCCAGGTTGAAAGGATGGATTAGAGGGAAGAGAGGGATAGATGAAAGACAGGATGGATGCACCAAGCAAGGGAGGAGAGATGAAAGAGTGGATGATGGAATGAGTGAAGGTCAAGAGAGAAAGAGCAAAGGATTGATGTGATTGATGTGATACAGCTTGTTTTCATAAGGCTGATGCACGCTGGCTGCTTTGTGCGTGTGCACAAATGTGTGTGTGTGCGTGCGTGTGTGTCTGAGCCTTGTGTGACTGCTGGCAGTAAAATAACTATTGATCCCAGGGTGTATCCAAGGACCTCATTTCACACAAGATCTTGCTCTGCCTGACACACACACACACACACGCACACACACACACACACACACACACACACTCCATCTCTGTTTATCTCTTATTAGATAAAATCAGTCACAGCCCTTCAGGAAGGAGGACGTCTTTTTTTCTTTCCTCTTTCTTTCTCAGGTTAAAAAAAAACTCACCCCTCTTGTTTCTCTCCCTCTCTTTCCCCCTGGGCTCTGTTATCATGTGAGCACATGCCGCACAAGAAATGGTATTTTCCTGAAATGCAGAGAGGTTTTTCCCTCTCATGTGGCTGTTTGGTTTTTGGTGACTTGCCATAGACCGCAGTGGGAGGAGAGGCTCAGCAGGGTGTTCCTGGTACTTTACAATTTAAGTGTCAAGATTCACCATGTTTTCTTGCCACCCGTCTGCTTCGACCATGCTCAGTTTTCTTCACTTTAATTTTGTGGAGGCACACCCACATGTTTTGCTTGTCTGTTTCGCTTTTATGATAAATTTTTTTGACAGGCTGACACATCTAATTACACAAAAATATATACTTTTGTTCTGATTACGGCCAAGGAGGCAGGTTGAAGATTAATGATTGATGGTTATCAGCAGCTGTCATCCACAACAGCTGATTAACTGTGTAGAGCCAGCTGAAGGCAGCAGGTATGCTGCATCCGCACTCTGTAATTTGAGTGACACGCGTTGTCAAGCTGTGATTATGCATGCTCGATCTGCTGTGGTTAAATTACTAAATGTTGTGCAACCAGCAAACTTCGTCACCCCTAAACATATTACTCTGATTGGCTATGAGTCATAGTTTATGCAGCACATGTTATCACGGGTGGAGACTGTGACGTTTTCAGGCCACATTTCCATAGAAATTCAAAAGACGGAAACTCCTCAGGTATCCTAACGCCATGCAACCTGCCCCCAACATGCCCACTGATAATGTATGATAATAGATTCTGCTTAATCTCAGCTTGTCTTAATGTGCACACTGGGTACACCACATGCCTGCAGCCACAAAAATACCCAAAGTGCTTTGCCACTCCTTCAGTGCGCTTGACTGCACTTTGAACCCTGCACCTTACAGTAATTCATAAAACACTACCTCCTGTTTTACATTTTTCTCTCTCTCTCTCAACTGCCTTTTCACCTCTGAAGAAAAAAAAGTCAGGAACAGGAAACCAGCGGATAAAGAATAGTGGAAACAACAGCTGGGAGTCAGATATCAAGTCATCTCTGAAGGTGTAGACAGAAAGAGGGGCGAGACAGAGAAAGACGAGGGACAGCGGACTGTAAAGTACCAGCAGTATGCTGTAGCTAAACAGGCAGAAAGTAGGAGCACTCAGGGGCCTGCTCTAAATCACCAGTAGCTGTGACAGCATGGGAGGAAGAGAGGGTTACAAAAAGAGCAAAAGAGCAGAAGAGAGAGAGAGAGGGGAAATGGGATGAGAGGAACAAAGGGAGGGAGGCTGATAACTGGTGCCAGACAGCTGTGAGTGTATTACTCTGATTGTGGTTATGTGTATCTGGGCCTGCGTCTCTATCTGGGCCTTCATCTGTCTGCAGCTCACATGTTGTCGCTGTTAAATTATGAAAATAATGCTATTAATAGTTGAAAAAATACTTCCAATTATCATTATCTGTGGCTTCCAGCCTCAAGATGTGTAGTCATACACATCTACCGGCGTGTGGTACGACATACTAAATTATGAATGGAGTGATGAGCTGTGCTGGCTGTTTTACCGAATCCACTTTATTTGTATTTTTTTTATTTATCATTTTATTAGTGCAAAAACAAAACAACAGTGAGTTTACAGGTACAACAATGATAGGAACGAGGGACAAAAATTCCCAAGAACAGAGAAAGAAAACAAGGTGACTTACA
The DNA here is from genome assembly GCA_903364295.1 of Serranus cabrilla. Lineage (NCBI taxonomy): Eukaryota > Metazoa > Chordata > Actinopteri > Perciformes > Serranidae > Serranus > Serranus cabrilla. The sequence goes on from CAFUXE010000605.1 coordinate 74,090, forward strand.
TAACAAATTCCAAAATAACAAACAAAAAAACATGAAATATAATATATATATATATATATAT
>CAFUXE010000605.1:92884-117595 GCA_903364295.1 Serranus cabrilla
AAAAAAAAAAAAAAATTAAACAATAGTATGTGTACTATCCATTATGAACTGCATCAGAATTCATTATAGGCTGCGAACAGTCTTTCTATTAATTTATATAGGATGATTCATCTAAGGTGAATGATGAGTACAGGCCAGTCAATATCCGGTCGATTAATCACGGTGAGCGAGCGGCGTCCATTCTAAGTCCAGAAAGGTCGCTAAGTCAAGTCAGTGCCTCCACTCCTTCATCACCTCCTGTCCTCTCCTCCTCCTCCTCCTCCTCTCTCATCCAGCTCAGCTTTGTCCTGCTGCAGCCTGACAGCCCTCTAACAGCCCTCCCTTTCTGTTCACACACTGTCTCTTTAACCGCCTCCCACCTCTCAGAGTGCCTGTCCAGATAGGTTCAGCCAGTTCAAGGTGCCCTGATGCCAATTTCACAGCTGACATGCTCTTTTATGTTATTCATGGACCTTCAGCACAGCAGCTCCTTCCCCCCACCACTTCTTTCTCTCTGTTCTTTCTCATCTAATTTAAAGGGGACATTTTTTACTGTGCTGTGTCTGTAGTTTTAGAGCAGATCAATCAGTGTAATCCCTTTAGATGACCTTTCTTTTTTTCTTTTCTTTCTTTCTTTCTTTCTTTCTTTCTTTCTTTCTTTCTTTCTTTCTTTCTTTCTTTCTTTCTTTCCAGCCTTTTAAGGCTGTTCTTCAGTTCTGTCTCTAATGATCTCTCTCAGTTCTTATCTGATTCAAACCCAGGCTTCAATCATCCTGCTCTTTAGAGAGGTTTTATTGATCTTTGGATGTTTGTATGTGTGTGTTAGTAAGAGATAATCAGGTTTTGATCTTGACCTTGTGATATCGCTCTGTTGCCAAGTTACTGTTGCAATGTCGAGGCATTTTCATCATTAAGCACTGGAGCATATGAGTGACCTTTCACCCACTCAATTTTCAAGATCAATCTCCAACAAGATTACAAGAGAATATTTTCACCAAACTAAACAAAAACATTACTATTAACATTACCAACAAATGCTGAACCTGTTGACCTCATATGACCCCAGCTTCTGGTTGTATCTTATAAATCGGCTAAGCAATGTCCCTATTTTACAACAAATGTCAAACATTTCTGAATGGTGCTGCTCAAATGGTACCATGTTTTCTTATTTTCCACTAAAATAATACCCCCTCATAGCGACACCAGGTTGAACACACATAAACACAGGGGCCCTCATTTACAAAATGAAGGTACGGCAGAAATGTGGGTGTAAAATCATTACTATGCAGGACTCGGCATTTATCAATTTGGATGTGAGTGGAGGGTACGATCAGATCTCAGGTCTGTTCTCAGCTCATGTACACAAGTTTGAGTCAGCTTGAAGTCCTCATGTCTGAGTCTGTGAATGATTTTTAGACTATTGTAGCAGAAGCTTTGCTTGGTATTGAGCTGAATTTCGTGGGCGGGACCTACACTAAAAGATGGAGGCATGTCTCGATCGAAATGATAATTTAGCAACATCCACTGTTAGTAAACTACAGTTTTGAAGTCCATGGAGGAACAGAATGGGAGGGGGAAGACGCTTTCGCAAATGCTTTTGTTTAATGATCTGTGATGTTGTAATACATCCTTTTTTTTTATCAACCTGTAACTGCTAGCTTAGCTCAAATAGCTAGTTACTCACTGGTCACAGACAGGTAAACAGGCTGCCTAATAGCCAACAGGATATCGAGCATGTATTTATAAGTTCACAGTGTTGCTGCAGACCAATGTGTCCTACATGTTTCTGCAAAGTTCCCGCCCATGAGATTCAGCTAAACAGCAAGCAAGCAAATCTTTTCGATAAGAAAATTAATTTGCAACAACACACTTTTAATCACAAATGTAGTGTTTCTTTTTGTAAGAAGATTCTATTAAATAACACAATAAAGCCACAAATTAACCTTTGTCCCACCTAGTGACTTTATTGAAAAACTAAAAAATGAATAATATGTGTTTAATTATTGTTTTTTCTTTATCTCAGTGCTCCAGTGTTTTGCTTTAAACTTTTACAGTCTCTCTATAGCGTCAACATTGCTTTGCAACACACGCCCCAACACAGTCTGGTGCCCCATTCAGTCTGAATCCCTCTCCTCCCTCACTTTGTTTTGTTTTGCCTCTCTGCCCCTCCCAAACCGTTTCTCTCAGTCTTTCTTTCTTTATGTTGTTTATGTTGTCTGTCCCTCTTACTCTCTCCCCCCGCTCCGTCTCGTCTTATCTCCCTCCCCCTCCCCTCCCTTTTCTGCTTTGTTGCAGATGGACCAGGACACGAGGAAAAGGTCAATGTGTCTGGGGGAAAAGACGCCTGACCTTTAACCTCCCACATATAGCACACAGAGCCCACCACACACGCAAGGTCAAAAAGTAGTGTTTGTGTGTGTGTATTATACAGCATGTTTTATCTGCATTTGGGTGTGCTAGCCCCTCTTAATGCAAGCCTTAAAGCATCTCCGTGTACTGTAATGTTAATTAGGGTCTTAGACTGTGTTTTCTGTGTGTGTGTGTTGCTGCTGGAATGTGGTTTACAGTGTTAGATTAAAAGCAGGGGCTCTGTGGGTCTGCGTGTCACTTCCATCTAATAGCCCTGTAATCCTGCTCTCACTAGGAGCCCCTAATGATGGCTGTCTCTCTCTACAGCTAGACTGGCATGCAAGACATCACACACACACACGCAGGATCCAACACATGCCTGCATATAAACAGGGAGGAAGGAGACTTACACTCCCAAGTCTTGCAAACACACACAGAACGGAAGTGACAAAACATGTGTGTGCAAACTGTCACACACGCATTCTCGCAATAATTGCATACAATGGCATAAGGCGTGACACACTGCACATGGAACATGGATATCGTGGCATATAGGCATCTATTAACATGTACACATATGTTGACAATTACAGACACATGAAACGGTACGCAGAATATGAGCATACACACATATGCTGTCTTTCATCTTTGGGGATTTTGTGAACAGTGAAGGCCCGATTTGGACAAACATGCACAGAGATGGTTCATATATGTAGACAGACAGACAAGGGAGTCACAATGTACACAACAAGTGCATTCAGTGTGTTAGCACCTGGCAGTAGAGAGACAGATACTTTCTGTATTTTAGAAACACACACACATAACCCCCAGGCAACATATGTTTTGTATCATCCGTTAACCTGTAATCATTCTGCTTGACAGCAACAGGGAGCTGTTCACACAGTGTCACATATCAGACCAGGACTAAATTACTGGTGCAACTGATTGATTGGTGAATGCTGAATATCTGTCTAGACAGAATATTAAAAACTCTCAAATGATCATGTCCCATGCTGTGTTTAATCATCAGAGTCTAATAGGTAGAGTTGCTTTACAGACACCAACATATCTTACTGTTTCATGTTATTCATGTGGTAATTTAGGTTGAATCAATCAAAGGATTTCATGTGTCAGTCTAGAGGTGCATTGGATTCGAAGTTTAACATGTTGAAAGAAATTACACATTCAGAAGTTCAAGTAATAGGTTTGTAGATTTGTCTGGTAAGTTATAATCTCTAGCCAACAGTGGTAGAAGAAGAATTCAGATCCATTACTTAAGTAAAAGTACTGATACCACACTGCAGAATTACTCCACTACAGGTAAAAGTCCTGCATTCAAAACTTAGTTCAGTAAAAAAAAGTATCAGCATCTAAATGTGTTCTAATGTATTCTTAATATATTATTGTATTATTGTATTATGACCTCCACCAAGGATGAGTATAATTATAAAAGTTACATACGTGGAAATACTATATATAAGTACAGGTACCCCCAAATTTGTACTTAAGTGCAATACTCAAGTAAATTTACTTAGTTACATTCCACCACTTATCACCAAATGAGGTTACACAAAAGGGATTGAACAAATGATGTTAGCCTTTGTATTTTCTATACTATGCGCTTGGTGTCTGTTGTGACATTCCCGGGAAAAATCACAAGCAGCGCCGTTAGTGATAGTGATTTTCCATCACACATTAGTGGGTGATCTGCCAGAGAGGGTGGGAGGAGCTAACCCAACAGACAGACAAAAAAGAGAAATTACTTCAGATGATGAAAATTCTAAATAAAGAGAAAGTGACATCCAAACATCCATGAACACCCATAACCATGGGTGTTGCTAAAGAGAATGTAGCTTTAAAGACTGGATACACCAGAACCCCAGGAATATCAGCCCTTGACCCCAGAGGCCAAATCGTTATCAGATGAAAGCTGATGGGTCTGAGATCCATTATATTACCATTATTTTGTAATTATCACATGCTAAACAGCAGCCACAATGTTGTTTTTAAAAACGACATATGTTCCAAATCTGAGAGCCAGTCACTGACGACTTACATGGTGTAAATTACACTGGGAGTCTGTGCAGGCTGCCAATGTGAATTTCCACTGTGTTAAAATCTAGTATTTAAGATTGTCGCACGACCATTTTAGGATGCGTACGACACGTGTCTGTTATCAAACAGCAGATGGTCGAAATGACGTAAAGCATTCAAATGGCACGTGTTTGTAATTAAATGAGCCAGTGAGCAGTGTTTATGGCTGTGCGCCATATTGGTAGGAAATGCATGTAAAGTGATGAAGGGCCTTGTGAGAGCAGTTTTTTTTATATTTTACTTTGGCTTGGGAGTTGAAGTGAGCAGCTTTTTCTTTTCTGTCTGGCTGTCACATAACAAGAATTAGTTTAAATCAGATTTAATGCAGTGAAACTGGCTCTATTTCTCAGTAGATGTGAAGATACAAAACAGTATAATCTACTACATGTTAACCTCCCATCACCAACTCTGGGTCTAGTTTTTTTTTTATGTTTTGTGATTCTGGAAAGAAACACATTACACTGTGTAACTGCATCCATATGAGCTATGTATTTATTTATCTTTGTCTGCTTGCTTTGGTAGTGCTTGATCCTGTGCTGTACATGCTGTTAGTGCTGGATCACTGTGACTGTGTCAGGGTAACTTGCCTGTGTGGGTCTCGTTGACCGAGTCTCTTTGATTAAGTCAGTCTCTCCGTGTCAGCAAGCCGCTCAGAATGACCACCTTTATCTCCTGCACACAAGTTGTGTTTCTCCCACCACAACAACTAAGGTCCATCTTAAATCACTCAGTCTCATATTTAGTCCTGTAGTAGTATTGTCCCCAATGGTAGTTTAACTTCCATTTTAATGTAACACTTAAAGAGACACAACTCTCTTCAAAGCTACCAGAATCCTTTGACAAAAACACTTATTTTCCCTTACAGAACACGGATGTTACTGGTTGCATCCATCAGTTAGTCTGTGTTGTGTTGCAGTGGGTGACCAGTGAGGTAAAATTACTGTTTTTGTCAAAGGACTCTTCTGGCTTTGAAGAGAGCATCGATGGATAAAATGGCTTCAGTTCACTCAGAAAAGGGCTCTCTGACGGCAAGGAGAAAACATTCTAAATATAGTGTGCATTTAAACTGATATTGAATTTTTTTAGGTGGCAAAAAATACATGAAGCTGCTGCCCCCGTAGCAGCAGTGCATCACTGAGCTCCCGTAACTGTACACCTGCCTGCTTTGCTAACATGTACTATCTACTGTAGCTCACACACTAGCCATGTTTCCATTAATTAATTTCTATGCACATTTTGAAGATTTGCATGGGAGAAGCTTGATGGAAATCGCAAAGTTTGATAAAAAAAAAAAAACAGGTCATATAATTTTTACACTTGCTTGTGTGTGTGTGTGTGTTTTTTTTACATTTAATGCGATAAGCTGAAGATGGAGGCGCTATGTTCTGACGTAGCGAACATTTAACTCACATGACTGATCAGCTGTTTCCTCTCTGCTGGTCAAGATGAGCTAACATAAAAGAACAATTACAAGTTTCTCAATTGAATCCAATTCCTGAAGTCTTCTCTCCATTTTCACTTCTTCTACCATTTACTGACGGATTAGCCTACAGCAACACATTACACTGCCACCTTCTGACCAAAGTACGTTTATGCAGCTTTGTTTATTTGCTCTAAACCAGTTGATGGAAACGTCCCTAATTAGCATTTTCTTTAATGTGACATTTAAAAATCACACAAAACTTTACTTTGATGGAAACATGGCAGGAATAAGCAAAGAATCCCTTTAACTCACAGGCTTGAGTTTATATTAATATTCTCATCTCATGTGAATATGCTTATTTCCAAAAACGCTGAACTATGCTTTTAATTTGATTAAGTTTTTGTTTTTTGGCTTGACAAAAAGGGAAATATTATTTCAAGATTCGATTCAAATACTGCCTCTTGTTCTGCTCTCCTCTCTCTTACTATCCTCCAGGTGGCGTTACTCCAGGAGACAGTGCGAAGGGAGTGTGAGGAGAGAGAGGAGCTGACTGCTGCTCTGTCTCAGGCTCAACAGCAGCTTATTGGGCTGCGGTCCCTCGTGTCTCATCAGGGCTCCTCCAGGTCTCCTCCAACCCCCATGGAGAGACACACTCCCCCAGGGAACAACCATTTCCATCTCCATAGTCAGAGCCGGGTACCTCTCACTCGCTCTTTGAACTCCCCAAACACACTGCGACCCTCCCCTGCCTGCACAGACAAAGACAGAGCCCCGGGCACAGATGGAGGAGGAGCGGGGAGGAGTTTTGAGTCCTGGAATCGCGGTGCAGAAAAAAGACGTGAGGGGACGCTGCCTCGACTGAAAGCCAGCAGAACAGTGAGCGAAGTCAAACATAAGGTCAGTGTAGGGACTGAGAGGAAGGAGAGACTGTGAAAAGCACCATTTATGTATTAAACAGTTAATGCACCTGTTCAAAATAAACCGAATCTTAGTGTTGTTTTATAATATTACACTGATAGTAATTGTCTTTTAATACTAATCATATTACTTTAATAGTACTTTTATTGTTCCCTGAGAATTTAATAATACATCCAATTTAATCAAATCTCCCTCTAATTGCCTACTCCAAAATTCACACACATCCATACACACACACACACACACTACTTTATACACAAGACACAACTACTGAGTTCTGCCCGTACAGCAGTAAACTCCCCGGACACACACTCTCTGACAGACATGCACTTGTTTTCTCACAACCCGCCTCAAGCAGTCTCAGTGGCACGCACAGGATTTCACAGACAAACACCCACACACGCACATAGTAGCACACACACACACACACTCACACACACATGTAGCCACAGACACATGCAGACTCACACAGCCTATCACAAGGGCAGGGCTGAAGGAGCATGACAGCGTGTCCCTTGCCACCCGTGGACACAAACAAAAGGCAGGCAAACACAAAAGAAACTGTAAGGCAAGCACCCCCAGACACACACACATGCACACACAACAATTACCCAGCCCTCACCCCTCAGGCATTGTGTGTTATTGACATCATTCACTCCGTGCAAGGTCTTTCCATCTCCCTCCCTCCCTCCCTCTCTCCCTTCCTCTCCCCTCTACATTTGGGATGAATTGGCATGATGGGAGAAATGCGTGAAGTGTGTGTGGCATGGAACTCATTTCCCTGCTTACTGGCACACATGGAAAGCTTTTAGTTTGACTTCCCTGCGTCCCTTTCTTCCAACCCATCTGTGAGACAATACATGTGCACGTCGTTCTCACAAAAAGGTGGGACGATAATGATTTTATCCTGCCAACGCTTCCTGTTTGCCAAAACACACACATATGGTTTATCTGCTGAGCATCTCGGTCCGTGCGGAGAGGACGTTCTGAAATATCAAACAATGAACATTCTGTGCCATTAAAACTTCATTTTCTACCTCCTCTGTTTTTGTCAGGTGGTTTAAATTGGTCTGTTTTTTCCTGAAGTTGACTGTCATGAATTCTCGATTAAAGCAAGCATTTGGATTTTTAATTAATGAGATAAATTTGGTGGCATACGATTTTTTAATGAGATTTTAAAGTCAGTCCTACTCCACCATTAACAGCCCCCAGCTGCCTTTCTCTAAAAAACAAAACATTCTGTTTATGTGGCAAAGGTAGAATTTTCTTTTGTTCTTTGCAGCTGACTTCTCGCTGCCTTCCTGTGTTAGAGTGTGTGATTGTGTGTGGCCTTGTGTGTGTTTACTTATTGCATGGGACTTTGCCATGTGTGTGTGTCTCCAGTGAGTGATTGTTTCCGTCCTAACACCACCATCGCTCACTTTTTGCTATCAAGTAATGTCACCAAAGGGCCCCAGTGTAGGGTTGGTTATATTCTAAATACTAGTGACAGTTTCTGTACCAAAGGTATTCTTTACTCATTACTTAGCTCTGAGGAATTTGAAGTAAGTTATTCTACTAAACCCTGTATGCTACACAATACAAGACTTCTAAACCAGCAGATGCAAAAACAGCCTCAACTCAAGGTGCACTTACTGGCCCCACCACATGGTCTTCATCAGCAGAGGAAGTTATCTCAGTTGTTGTTGAACTGTAGATGTTTAAATGTTGCATTAATCAGAGCATTTTGTCCATATTGGCTTCAACATTTAGCTGGACAGTTCAGTCTTGACTTCGTAAAGAGCCAAAAATGACTAAGTGAACTTTTATCACTTCAGATTTAAATAAGAAGCCTTATTAAAAAGAAATATCCAATACATCCATATATAGAATATGACTTAACATCTGATGCTAACTTTTAGGGTTTGACTGGTTAAGATACTCATTCCAGAAAGTCACTGGGGGTTCTGGGAAAACAAGCCATAGTCCATTTTCACTGCAAACTTTTTGACATGTCATACCAAGAAAAGCACAGGTGGAATTAACATTAAGGTGTATTCACACCAAAACCAGGAAGTGCTGTAGCATTACAGTGTTTAAGAAAAAAAAAATCTATGCTGCAAGATAGAAATACCAAAAAGCTTCGGTTTGTGTCCACATCTTATTTTTTGTTGCTTAAAGCTAGTTGGCAAATTGCTTTGAGGTGCATTACCATCACATCTGGACGGGGGGAGGGTTAAAGTTCACAGGCCATTTAAGTGAAACTCCCACGCCGCCACACAACCATGTGCAAACTGTCACAACAGTTGATTTGGTGTGAATGCAACTTAATGATGGCCTAATTTTGTTCTGCTGCTTCAGTTTTAGGACTGCTTAGTTTTGTGTATACTATACAAAGCATGCGATACTATTACGAGCTCTGCTGTCATTTCATCTTAGGACATTCATTCCGATTCCACAATGGTGTAATATTGGCGTCCCCGGTCTGTTCACATAGCAATCCGGCATTGCGTAACAAACTGTGAGGAGACGTAGTGCCGTGTAACAGAGCGTGGGCAGTAACTGTTTCTCTCTGTAGAGATTCTACATTCTCAAGCAAATCTGTTCTGCATTTTACTGGACATGACTTGATTGCTGTCGGACTCAAGTGAGAGGCGTGTTCCTGATGATACGCCCACTTCCTTTATTATTACCCTGTTACCACCTCTGAAGGCGGTACATAGTTGGGATAACTTAGCCCTCCCATTAGGCCTCTGAGATCAAAGACAAAACATCACAGAGGCATAGATATTGCGGCTTGAAACGACAGTCTGGATGTCCTACTGTCACCCTGACATGGCTTACTGGGCCACTGGACGATAGCACAGCTAACATTAATGTTACTATTTACACCTCTGCTTTTCCTGCTTTGACCAAACGTCTGCCCTAAAAAGGGTCTGCTGCTCCAGACACACACTGACCTTCTGACAACACTCTCCCTGCACATGCACTTCTGACTGTCGGCCTTTCCTTTTTCCCTGCTAAACTTCCTCCCACCATGACCTGCATGTCTGCTGTGCATTAGAATAGATAACCTCTTCCTATGCCAGTCAGAGGCATTAGCACACTCTATCCCATGATACACACTTTCGCTGTCTTTGACACACTCACTGTGTAAGCTCTAACCACACACACCTCCCGTTTCCCTCAAAACACCCCCCCTCTCTCTCTCTCTGTGAATAAATCTGTCTCTTTGTCAATATTCTTTTAATCTCTTTGGCCTTCTTTTATTATTCAGCCCCTCTGACCCTGTTGCTAAAAAGGAATTCGCTCTCAGCCTCTCCTCCTCAGCTTTCTGAGCCTTCACTTTATTTTTGATCTCTCTTTTCTACTCCCCTCTGCTCTTTTACTGGAGCGTTTTCCTTTGCTCATGCCCCTTGCTTTGTAGCCCTTGACCTGGTGTCCTTCCTGGTTTGTGTGTGTGTGTTTGAGACGTGTGTGAGAGAGATCTGGCCTCAATGGATACAACTCCTTGAAGCACTTCCTACGCCTCGATATGTCACACACAACATAAAGCCCCATTACGTCGTCATGAATGGTCGCTGTTAAACATTCAAATGTAAACACCCTTAACAAATGCCCACACACACAAACATTCATATATATAGCCTACACACGCACTCCTTGCACACACATTTGGAGTGTGATCTCCTCGCAGTAATTATCATAGCAGGGCAGGCATGCACACGTGTCCCTGGGGAATCTGTGCAAGTTGCTCGTAAACACACACACACACTCCAGGGAGTGGCGTGTGTGTATAACTAAGCCCTTGTTCGTCACTGGGCGTCCCTGAACGCCTCTCTCCTGCGTCGTTATGGTCGTTCCGGAATTCTGCCGTCCCGTGAGCCCTCCCACACCCTATAATTAGTGTCACCCGGGCAACCGGAGAAAGAATGCTCAGTATTCTTGTCGTCGTGGTAACTGCGTAAGTGCGGGGGCCGGAGGTGCCGGTTGTAGGTGTTGGTTAATGACGGGGACAATGAGACCTCAGTCTGCCACCTCATGTGGAGTATTAGGCAAACTGAGGTAGGTAAATCCATGTGTGTGGAGATCTGTCTGTCCCTCACATGGAGCCTCAGACAGGTTATGAAAGTCAACCCTTATGCCATGTTTACACAATTACAGCTATTGCTTACAATGGCTTTAAACGCACAGAAACACACATGCAAACACGTATAACCTCAGGAAATAACCAACCATGGCGGGATTAAAGTGTAAGTGGAACCCGGGGCAATAATTTGCTCCTACAGACCCCCCCAGTTTCTTCCCTCTGTGAGTTGTTGATGTCGTCCTCATGCACACTGCACACAGCAGACTAAACGTAGCAACTTCACTATTTTTACTGACCCAGTAAAAAAAAACAGAGCTCTTGTTGTTGAAAAAGTACCCTGCCCCAGGATTGCTGTGGGTCGATTTGTGGGAATTTGATTAAAAGCAACCATATTGCATCATGTGAGCATAATATAAACCAGTTTATTGGGTCACACGATAAATCAGAGGTGTCATGATAGTATGAAAAAGTTATTGTTTTGTACACAACTTTAAATGAATCTTAGTTTTTCTGACATGCAGTCTTTTTTAATATTATTAAATTGATTTATCTGGAAGACATAAACAATTTATAGAATCAGAGAGAGCAAATTCACTGTAATGAGAAATTCATATTGCTTTATTTAAAGTGATTCAACAAAAATCTTGGAAATGGAGAAGAAAAGAAAAGAAAGGAAAAGTAAGAGTCTCAAACAATGAAAAAGCTTAATACAAAATGGATAGTAAAACACTGCGTAACTCAGTTCACATGTCCGAAAAGGTGTGGGAAGAAGTGCAAACGTATTAAATCCCACCCCTTCTCCCTCAGATACTGCTATCGCAATCAAAAGATATGAATTCATTAAGGTAATTAATTAGGGTCTTAAGACTAGATTTGACCTTGAGCCTTTCTACAAGGCAGAGCCTCAAGATCAAGTAATGCAGATACACCACAGCTGAAATAATACTTTAGTAGTGCAAATTCCTGAACAAGTTTGCAATTAATCCAATTATCAAATTTGCAGTGAAACTTGAGTTTTGGGACTTGAGCTGCTCTCTTTGTCAACAAACCTACAAAGATGGTAAACCAGCAATAAAATGTGAATGTAGACACAGCATTCACAGGCATACAAATATGCTGCAGTACACACACAAACATGCAGTATAGCCCATAAGTCAGTGGCAGTAAAAATGTGTCAGACACTGTCGCATCAGTTGGTGGGGATTCAGTGCAAGGTCAGTGAATGAGTCCTCACACGACTATACTTCTCATGTGGTGCCCGGTTTTCAGAAAATCTCCTCTGGTGGGTCTCTAGTTCTCTCTGCTGTCCAATTTTAGCTATTGCAGGGCTTCAGGCTACAAAATCCTTTCCTTGGGGCTGGGCAGTGAGTGAACACAATGTTCCCTGTACTAACTGATTATTATAAAGGGTCACGTTTTTGTAACAATAGATGTCAAAATCTCAAAATTAAGTTAATAATTAAATTGAATTTAATTCAATAATTTCTGCCCTGTTCTTCCTTCCTTGGTTTCTGTATCTTCAAACTGTTAAATAGAAAATGATAAAGTAAATTTTAATAGGTTAAATAGGTTGACTTCCTGTATACTGTGCGTAAATGACGCACACTATCAGTGATTTCCTCATACAATCTGCTAACTTGCTGCTAGTTTTTTTTCTTGTAATTGGCGGATGGATATGTTCCATAGGTGAGAAGTCCGGACTTTCCCGTAAAGTACGTCAGAGAAGCCGTTAGTGGTGAGTCGCCTCCCTTTGTTGCCTTCGGGTGATGTCGGAAACACAATATTTCTTGTAATGGTGAAAATACACAATGAGATATTTGTATTACCAACATGTGATTGGACATTTCAGGAGCTAAAATTTTGATTATGTGACTTTAATTAATTGCAATAAAGAATATTGCCCCCCCAGTTGACTATATTGATATTGATTGGCATGTTAGTCATTTATGTCTAATACACATTTTATGGAGTTTCCTCTATGGTTGCAGGATTGTGGGGTCTGTGATGTTTTATTTTTGTTATACTGAAATAGATTTTAAACCTCTAAATTAGTTTTAGGGTTTATTTGTTATTATTTATAATAATAAACCTTTTGATAATAGAAATGTGAGTTTACCTAGGGCTATTGAAGGAGGCATGAGATAATATACTTTTTGTAATAAGGAAAACATTTGGGCCATTATTGTATCACAGGGCAACTGATCTGTTCATTAACAATTTATTTGTATGGATAACTTGTCCAAGTTTATGGTTGCATTCTGTAGGCAGGTAAGATAAGTGAACAAAGACAAGGAGAGTAAATGCCAATTTATTGGTAGAGATAGTTTTACTACGTGTTACATTCCAATACAATTTGTGGGCAATCTTAATAAAGTATTGTAGTTTCGGTCTAAAAAAAAACTATCACACGGACTATTTTACCACCGCGGATGTGCACAAACGTTTGCGTCTTAATGTCGGTGACGTCACGTACTTTGTCAGTCTCCCTGCTCCGCCGTCGATCCGTTGGGCAGGCTGAGCAGTTACTGATAACCGATAATCGCCGATTTTCGGGTGAAGATGGCAGCAGGTCCTCTCTCTGTATCTTCCAACGCATCCACAAATAACGATGGCATTCTCATTGGGGACAAAGTTTATTCGGAAGTATACCTTACGATCGACAACTCGCTGATACCGGAGGAAAGGCTCTCTCCGACGCCTTCAATGCTCGACGGCCTCGACCTGAACACAGAGACCGACCTTCGCATCCTGGGATGCGAGCTGATTCAGTCGGCGGGCATTCTTCTCCGGTTACCCCAGGTAAAACCGCTTGGATATCATGACTATCTCATATTGTACAAGTTAATGTTCGCTTTGATTATAGTGAGTAAACGTTGGTAGTATTTTTCGGGTCCTAAACATGTCACGGCCTGTTTGTTAGCTATTTGCTAATGTTAGCTTTTTAACGTTGGCGTGGTGTAGCTAAAATGGCGGCGATCCATTGTGCAAGGTTAGGCCAGCTTAGGAAAGACAAAGTACAAACGCCATGCTCTGTCTTCTCCCCGTCAGGTGGCTATGGCGACGGGACAGGTGCTGTTTCATCGTTTTTTCTACTCCAAGTCCTTCGTCAAGCACAGTTTTGAGGTAAGTCCGTTCAAGTTTATGGCTCATTGTCAGGCCGCCGGCTAAGTCACTCGGTAATTGTAGCATAGCATAACGTTATGGTTACGTTCGTGGCAGCCATATTGTCGATACCTTGTGGCAGAGTTTTTTTCTAACTGGTGTGAGACAAAGACAGGACATACTGAAGATCAACAGGAATAGATCAAACACTCGTAGTAGGTACAGAAACGACATGGAGTCAAAATAAAAAAAGAAATGTTATTTTTTCAGATAATTCTACATAGTTTATGTACCTTAAAGTCAGTCTTTTAAACTTTTTAGATTTAACTGCTGGTTGGCCTGGTGACGTGATCTTATTCCTTTTTGCCATTCTGTGTGAAACTTAACTAAAACTGAGCTTAGTATCTTAATTAGTATTCCTATAAAGTTTTGGTTAGTTATTATAAAGTTAGTTAGTCTCTTAGTTGTATGTTCTGTCACATCTAATAATCACGTGTGGTCACTCCATCTCTGGATGCATGTTCTTCAAACTTGTTGCTTCAATTATTCTCCCTCCAGATTGTTGCTATGGCTTGTATCAACTTGGCCTCCAAGATTGAGGAAGCACCAAGACGAATACGAGATGTCATCAATGTTTTCCACCACCTGAGACAGATCAGAGGCAAAAAGTAAGTATCGACATTGAATCCAGTCTTCTCATTTGAGAAACAATGTTTTTGTTAACCCGAACATATTTCATTGCATTGCTTTTTGGTTTAATCCAATATAATGTTGTATGATGTTGATCTGTTTTTGTTTTTGTTTTTGCTGTGAAAGTGCTCTTCTGTTTATTCATGTGCTCTAAACCATTTTAAAACTTTTCAGTTTCCGCTTCACTGGTAGTTTCAGAAGTGTAATTGTCTACATATAACATCTGAGTTTGACATTACACTGAAGTGATATCTCGACAAACTCACTTTAAAAATTGGCGTGCCTTTTAAACATTTTAAGACAAGGCACCACTGCTTTATATGCGTGTGCCTTTGTCTTCATAGAAATCTGTTCATGTCAATACTATAGACCTTGGCATTAACTTGGCTTCTTTTTTCCCTTGCAACCAACTAACAGCGACCAGCTACATTTACCAAAGCCTGGGTGATGTGGAATGGTACGTAAGATGAAGCAGTCGGCATGACAACCATGATGCAAGG
Organism: Serranus cabrilla; assembly: GCA_903364295.1. Taxonomy (NCBI): domain Eukaryota; kingdom Metazoa; phylum Chordata; class Actinopteri; order Perciformes; family Serranidae; genus Serranus; species Serranus cabrilla. The sequence goes on from CAFUXE010000605.1 coordinate 108,009, forward strand.
GGGTCACTCCTCCCCCAGGGCCACCCCACCCCCTCCTGTGGGAGACGCCCGTGGTCTGAGCCACCGCGGGGCACTGGGATCGGGGATGACAGGTTGGCCGAAGGTCCTTGGCCCCCGGGGCACCTTGAGGACTCCTGTGGTTCAATCTTAAGCTTTGGGTTTCTGTCCGTCAGTCTGCGGACCATTGGGTAATGTAGTCTCCTTCATTGACTGCTCCTCACTGTATTTTGTTTGTGCTTCAAAAGTAAAACCCCATTCACCTGCTGTTACCCATGGCTTTAATAGAAAGATCACTTTGTTTGTCGAAGTTAGAATAATTAAATAGATACTTGCAGTCCATGCAGGGTATGTTTAAGCGTGAGTGCATGCACTGTCGCTTGAATAATTTGGCATTATATTTAGTGAACGTGAATCAGCAGTTAAGTAAGTGTAACAGTAACCATGATGCACTTGTAGAAAGTCTGTTTAGATGTGGATTTGGACTCTGAAGGGTCATGTTTAGCATTGGGCATCACGCTGATGATTTATCATGCATGTGGTTTGTAGCATGACAGTATTCACATTTTAAGTTTCTGTTATTTAAGACATCAAAGCCGTAGATATGGTTGAGTTTGATTGTTGCTTCTGAAAAGATACCTAATTACTATTTACAAGTGTTTGGATATTAGGAGGATGTCAGCCTGTTTTATTTTTTTCCCCTAAATTCTGTTTATTATGTTGATGTGATATAGATCGTATCTCATAAATACTACATACAGAGGAAGTTGATTCGTCATACTAGGCTTACACAGCCTGTGGATAGATTATAGGCATACATCTAATCCAAGTTTTGGATTTTAGAAAAGTGAGGCATAATGATTCTTTTAAAATTGCCATTTGAAGATCTATTAGAAATAATCTGCTTTGTTTAGCCAGCAGATGTTTAGTAGGTTGGTGCAGTGTAGGTTTTGTTGTGTAGGTGAAATGTTGCCACTGAACACAGAAATCTGTATTTTCTGGATATTTTCTAATTTGAGTCAGCATACCCTGCTGTTCTAGTGAGAATGTTAGTCAGTGGTTTTGGTTAGTTAGCAAAGTCATTATTATACAGACAAATACAGTAGCACTGGAAGAGTGACAGTTATGACATCTCATTATAGTACTTTTGCTCTTTTATTTTGCAATGGCATTTGAAGGTTGAAATCCTTGGCATGTTGAGGTAGTTATGTGGATGATGGTCTGAGTTGATGTTTCTATTAAAGCTGTGACACGGGGTGAATGAGGTTGAGGGCTGTCTACAAATCCCATATGCTTTCACTGGAACCACAGGAGTCTACAAACCCCAGCAAACTGTCAGGCATGCAAACAGTTAAACCCGTTGCTTTTGAGTTGGTTGAAACGGGAAAAAAGAAAAGAGTACAAGAAATCAGAAGGGCACTTTCTTTTTATTACTTCTTTTCCGATGGGGGGAAACTTTATTTTATTTTGATTCCTTTATAAACCAGGGCTCCAAGTTCATTGATACTTGATCAGAACTACATAAATACCAAAAACCAAGTCATCAAAGCAGAACGGCGCGTCCTGAAGGAGCTGGGATTCTGTGTGCATGTCAAGCATCCTCACAAGGTGAGTTGAAGCCATACTCATTACCATTTAAATTGTGCAGTACAGTGTAGTCTAGCTATTGTAGCTTCAAGTTTGTTCCTCGATGCCGATACAACCACACAGGAAGCAGCTTTGGCAGACAACACTTCTCAGAATAGGCTGGACCTTGAACAATGACACACCCTGAGGTGTTGCTCTATTATTGACATAGTCAATTTATTATTACAGATGATCGTCATGTACCTTCAAGTCCTGGAATGTGAGAAGAACCAGACCCTGGTCCAGACCGCCTGGTAAGTTCCTTCCTAGTTCTCCACTTACCTCCCCCACAGCAGCAACCTGTCATGTCTGCAAGAAGTGCCACCAGACCTGGGCTAAAAAATGAAGTTGAACGAGTTTCAAATGGTTCTATCACTTCAAGAGCTCTTGATTTATCTGCTTGGATCTTGATATTTATCCATATGTGGAGACAGCACATGTGAGATAAGTGAGTTTCAGGAGTGCTTCTCATGTCTTTAAGCGCAAATTTGAAAACGATTCAACAACCATTTTACCCAGGTCTGATCTCGACGTTCCCTCACTCCATTTGAATCCTTCCACCTCTATTTTTTTCTGATGGAGCAATTTGTTTTATTGCAAACCTGTTGCGTGTCTCACTCTCTTGTCTGCCCTTACATGGCTTTGCTGTAAAGTCTGTTTGATTTGCGGTGCCCAGGGAACTTGGTTTAACTTTGTCCTTTCTCTCTACTCTTTGATTAAAGGGTAGTCCATGCTGGTAAGTCACATAAAGAACCTCTGAACTCTGCCTCCTCCAACCACATGACCTCAGGAAGCTCCCCCCATTGGCTGGCTGCCCCTCTCCAGACAGCCAATCCCAATGCCGAGATTCACTGAAGGGGGCGGGCGGGCCTTTCCCAACAGCCAACATCATCTTGTTTTCTCTTGGGTGTCCAAAAGGATTTGTATTTTTGGTCTTGCTACAAAGGTTTTAACTGTAATACTCAGTTTTACTTAGTAGCTACAAACATTTGTTTTCTGACTTTTTTTCCTAGTTTACTTGCATCTAGCAATGAAGTAAACTTAGCCACAACAGACATTTTTTTTGACCAGTGTACCTGCCTATTTTTTAACATTTACAGTAGTATACTGTGTCCTTTACCCAACTGACGTGGTGTTCAGACATGTGTCTGTCTTACAGGCTGATCCAGTTCTCAGGTTTTGCCTCCAAGGACCTGTCTCACCCACGCAGCAGTCAGAATCCAGCGGCCATGTGTTATCTATAGTAGCGTTGGCATAGCATTTCACACAGACCTACCGCAGGTGCAGGTCATGTCTTTGAGGAAGGCAGATTAGACTGGAAGTAATCCCTGTGTGGCAGGTTTTCATTAAATACTGTTGGCAAACTTCCAGTAGAGCAGTGCACATAATTTGATTGAGACATAATGCAAGTGTCACCACCATAGAAAGAATGCTTCACTGCTTTGTGATTAGTTGTAGGACTGGTTGTAGTTCCTCTTCATAATGATCTGAATGAGATCAGTGTTGAGGTAGTTTGTCGGGGTTTAACCATCATGTTCCTGTTATCACACGTTTTTTTGTCTTGAGGACTTCTATGTTTCTTAAGGACATAGATGCTCACACCACCCTGTACTTGCTTGATTCACATCCTGGCCATTTTGTCTTTCCTAATGCTCTTCCAATGGCTAATCTAATATACTCATTGTGCCAGACAACCCACTGATGTATCATCTGTTCTGTAGCACAGACATTTCTCTCAGCTTAAGTAGTGAGACTTAGATTGCCACCTAATGTCTTTTTAGATAAATCACAGAGGTATGGAGTTGCAGACGAATGCATCTGCAGACAAATCTGTGGTCTTATGGTTGTCTGATCACAGCTGGAAATCCTATATTTTACGTTACAACTGGTTTCTGTTTTGCAGTTGATCTATTCTATCTGTCAGAATATTAAACCAGTGTTGTATCTTTTACCTAATCAACATGCCTCCAACTCCCAAAATTCAGCGGTTGTGCATGCCAACATACATGCTATGTCTGCTAATTCCCTCGGATTAAACAATCCGAAAGTGGCAACTGCATTCTTAATGAATGTGTTTTCTCCGTGTACCTGCATGCGTCCCCACCCCATATCCCCCCATCCCTTTACAAGGCATGTGTCATTTTCTCAATCATCATTAGTCCTAACCTAGCTACGTTAAGGTCATAATGTGGTTAAATGGTCTTGGCAGGTCTTCAGTAGATTATTTCCCATTTGTGTCTTCATGCTTTACCTGTGACATACAGCACTCCCATGGATGCCCCAGAGAGAAATGGACAAAGTTAAATTTGACAGATCAAAATGCATATTGTTCTTTAGTACTGTGTAACTGGAAAATGTTATGGTTAGTGTTGATGATCGCTTAGAACAAATTTCTGGGTGATGGAAGATTTCTTATTTGTCACAGTTGCATATTAAAAATCTTCATCAGAAAATAGAACTATAAAGCCCTGTTTGAGGGTTGGCACTACAGACAAGACGTTGCAGTTATCGATCAAGAGTAACAATTTCTAGCTGTGGCAAGTCTTAGAAAATGTGGGTATGGGTGAGAGGTGGCTTTGTCTAGAGAAGATGCTATGTTTTTGTTCCTATGTGTTTTTGCCTTTTATAGGAACTACATGAATGACACCCTGAGGACAAACGTGTTTGTGAGATTCCAAGCTGAGACTATCGCCTGTGCCTGCATATTCCTCGCTGCCCGAGCCCTGCAGGTAATCACACTAAATGGCCTCACATCAAATCCTCTACGGCTATACAGCTGTAACCGAATTGCTTCCTTCAAAATGTCCTAACATTTGGTGAATGTTTTACACAGATACCTCTGCCATCCAGACCTCATTGGTACCTGCTGTTTGGAGCCACTGAGGATGACGTTAAAGAGGTCTGCATCACCACCCTTAGACTCTACACCAGAAAGAAGGTAGGCTTTTTTGTGAAACACAGTAGTGCACTCGCGATTGTACCGAGTAAACCATGCCACGCTGGCTTGCATTTTCATTATCAGTTTTAGTGCACCAGCGACTGGCCAAAGTGTTTCTGACAGTCGCAGAGTGGTTAGCGGTGATATCTAGCCCACCACAGCCAGCCCATAATGAACTCTCTTCTCCTCCAACATGCTCAAACAGTAGTACAGTAAATCTCTCTTGTGTCCCTGTTTGTACTTTCAGATATCTGCTTTATGTTACTGTTTTTTCTGTTGGCTTTTGGCTAAACCAGAGTTGTGTTAAGTTACTGCTGAAAACCCAACATTTCCTGATTTTTGCAGTTTCATAAAAAGAAAATAAAGGACTTAAATTATGAAGACTTCAGCAGCAATGTGTTTACAACCTAGTTGGTGGAACTTTAATTAGTGGCTACTTTTCAGTGAAAACAATCTATTTAATTACAAACAAACAGCTGTAGTGAGATGGTAGACTGTGGGAAACTGCCTGTTACAACAGACCTATTAGCAGCAGCGTGATAGCTCATCCTGTTGACAGTCGCCAGCACTCAATGTTGTCTCTGTGTAAACTGACTGTGTGATTCTTCCCCAGCCTAACTATGACCAGCTGGAGAAGGAGGTGGAGCGTAGGAAGGTGTTCTTGGCAGAGGCCAAGCTGAAAGCTAAAGGCCTTAACCCTGATGGCACGCCTGCTCTGACCACATTGGGTGGCTTTTCTCCTGCTTCTAAGCCCTGCTCCCCAAATGTGGTCAAGGTGGAAGAGAAGTCGCCAAACCCCCAGACCCTCAAACCAGTTAAGAAGGAGCCAGATAGCCGGACTCAGGTCAACAAGAGTCCACACAATGGGTGAGAATAAAACACATATTTTATCACATTTCACCACCATTAAGTTTTTAACCTCTTGTTTCATAATACGAGCTGGCTCTAACTGCTGTACTTGTGTTTAATTTCATAAGCTTAATCTTTTATTTTTATTTTTTCCAGGTTAAGAAAAGAGCCAAAGATCGGGAGGAACAGCAGAAGTGGAAGTCGATCTCGTTCGAGAACGCGTTCCCGGTCTAGATCCCGCTCCCCTCGCAGACAGTAAGATCCCTTAAAATATCCTAAGACATTGTTAAGTTACCGCTCTGAGTGGTAACTCGTGAACTTGTTTAACTCTAAATTGTATTATCAAATTGTATTATTCTGGTGTGAATGCTAATTTATTAACATGACTTTTACTTTTGTTTAACCAGCTGAATGCTGTATCCTCATCTTCCTCTTTATTCTTCTGCCTTCACAGTTACAACAGCAGACGCAGTCGCTCAGGGACCTACAGTTCTCGCTCACGTTCTCGATCTCACAGTCGCAGTCCATCGCCTCGGCGACATCCACCCTCACCCCTCCTCCCACACCTCAAGTCCAAGACCAGCCACCATGGCAATAGTGACTCCAAGACCAGCGGACGCCACAGCAACAGCGGAGGCGGCGGATCTGGTCACAAGAGGAAGCGTTCACGCTCTCGGTCGCGGTCCCGCACTCCGGTTAAAGTAGACAGGGACCGGGACAGAGAGAGGGAACGGGACAGAGATCGCAGTTCCTTTGACCTTTCTTCAAAGAAACACAAACACGAGCGAGGAGGTGGTCATCGAGGCGACAGGAGAGAGAGGGAGAGGTCTCGGTCCTATGACAGGGACAGAGAGAGGGAGCGTAGCCACAAGAGCAAACACCACAGCAGCAGTGGGCACTCAGGACATAGCCGTCACCGTCGCTGAGACAGATTAGCTGTAGGACTGATGTCACTGAAATGTTTTCAGTATACTCAAAACAAAATCAGATTTGGCATGTTCTCTGAACACTGTTGAATACGGTCTGCAAACATCAACAGACTCCTGGTCTATTCATATAATGAAGTCTTTTCCAGACATGCCTTCAAATATTTCAAAATGTTACCCTCACAGTTGTATTATAACGAATATGAAACCAAACCAAATATCTGTCAGATGACATGTCTGGAGGGTTTGTGACCAAGAACTTAAAAAAATGTCAGCACACATGCGACGTGCAGCACCTCTGCTTCGGTCCAGAGAACCTGCCTAGTTTTGATAAATTTTGAGTATATTTGCAGCCTGACACCAACCTTGTTGGGTTTCTGGGTTTCTCATATGCATGCTGAAATTGACTATTTAATCTATATGATTTACAGAAATGTTGATTCTCTTCAACCTTTAGTGTTGCTGGCCTCAGCCAAATAGGAAAACATTTAGTTTGTTATGATTTTTTTGTCCAAACCTGAAACTGGTATAACGCCTTGGCATAGAAGGCCTTCATGGAAACTCTGTTGAAAATGCTTGAATAGCGTCTGCATGTACAAATGTCTTGGTGGTAGAATATTCATTGCTTTGTCGACACAACAGCGCACCTGTAGCTGATATTTGGCAGAGGTGGTTGATGTTGTGTTGTGTAGATTGAAGGTGTGCATCTGAGGAACCCAAGCTGCAGCAGTATCTACCAGCATTAAGTGGACTGTTTGTAGGTTTACTAGCCTTGTTTTGCATCCAGGTCAGACATGAACAGTGGTTGAGGGAAGGCACCAATGCAGCGTGACATCAGTCTCTGACCTGTCGTCCTCTCCACCTATAGGTTTTTCTTCATTTTCCCATGATACCTCCACCCCACACACCACCATTTCTCTAGCCTACCCATATGCTCTTAGTTTTACATGTAAAGTTATGGACTTTGGGAAAATGAAACTTATTTACAGTGTAAAGATGGACCGATATCTGCTGACAAAATGTGAACGCTTTGATTTATAAAAGCGAACAGCTCAGTGGAAGGGTTGATTGAATATATGTAAAGTAAAAGCCGCCATTCAGGAAAGATCAACATGTTTGCACATTAAGGGACTGGTGGGCGAGTGGTTTTTCTTTTCTTTTCTTTTTTTTGGACAGATGTATGTTGCTAAAGCTGTGTTTTGTACAGTTCAAAAAAAGCTGGTAATAGACTTTGTGTTTTTCATTTTTTTATTTTACAGCAGGGGATGCAGACTTGATTTAAAAAATTTTAGGGTTGTCAATTTGTTACACTGGTTTTTAGTCTGCACGTGTTCATGTCCAATTTTTATTCAATAATAAATGAGTTATGCCACTGAACTGTACGGCCTTTATTGGACTGGTGTCTGCTGTCATTAAATGGATCCAATTGAACATATATTTGGTGTTCATGAGTGTTCTCACCAAATGGCCAAATAGACCTAAACCCCCAAGGTCCTTATGAATAAAGGAAAAGTTATAAATGAAGTAAAAGATTTGATTCATAGTGAGTGTTGAAGGAGGTAAAATCCTTGAAATGTGTGTCATGACAGCCAGAGGGTGCTGTTGGATTTACTATACAAATGTTCCAGTCTTCCTGTAGGCTTTCCATATTTGGATTTGACTGATTTGACCATATTTTCAGAAGTAAACGGGCAAGACTTTAGGGGGCAAATCCACATTAGTTTTATAATTGTCTGTTTCAGTTTTCCCCCACATCACTGCTCCATCTCTGCCATTGGGTTTCTGCTGTTCACTTTTTGTGAAATCACTTTCTCATACAGGTTACGAAATGGCCAAATGATCAAAAAGGCATACTGTAGCATGTTGTTTTGTTTTTTTCCAGAAAATTTTCAATTTATTTTTCATATTATGACATGTTTTTGTCAAAAGTGGTCAAACTTTAAAATTCCTTAAAACGCCTAAAAATGCTTAAAATGTCCCAATTTCAGTGTATTGATACATATTAGAGCCTAATCTATCCAGAAATGACAGAAAAACACCATGTTGTGAAATGGCCCAATTTTCAAAAAGTCATACTATAGCATGTCGTTTTTTTTCAGCCAAAACATAAAATGTTTTCAAAATGCACCAAATTCGCAGGATAGCTTTATTAGAGTCTGGTCATGCGTGTCAGTGTGAAAGTTTTTGAATAAGGACAGAAAAACACCATATCATGAGGTGTTTTGTCAAAAGTGGTCAAACTTTAAAATTCAGTAAAACGCCTAAAAATACTTAAAATGTCCCAATTACCGTGTGTTGATACATTATTAGAGCATAATCTATCCAGAAATGACAGAAAAACACCATGTTGTGAAATGGCCCAATTTTCAAAAAATACTATAGCATGTCGTTTTTTTTCAGCCAAAACATAAAATGTTTTCAAAATGCACCAAATTCGCAGGATAGCTTTATTAGAGTCTGTTGATGCGTGTCAGGGTGAAAGTTTTTAAAAAATGACAGAAAAACACCATATTATGATGTGCCAAAACATAAAATGTTTTCAAAATGCACCAAATTCGCAGGATATTAATAAACAGAAAAAACAACTATTTTCTTCTTGTTTTTATTCCAGGTTTTTATCCAAAGCTGAGAGAGAAAATGTGAATAAGGTCTGAATAGGCCTGAGCTGCTGACAAACACCATGTTAGCAGCTTTAGTTGAGCAGCTGAAGAAGACTGGACTCCCAGCTGCTCCTGCTGGTCTCTGCTATGCAGGACCTGAAGATGGGCCTGTGATGTCTGCAGCGGGAGAAAACTAAAGGCTGCCAAGTCCTGTCTCACCTGTCTGGCTTCATACTGTGAGAAGCACCTGCAGCCTCATTATGAATCACCAACATTTAAGAAACACAAGCTGGTGGAGCCCTCCAAGAAGCTGCAGGAGAACATCTGCTCGCAGCACGATGAGGTGATGAAGATGTTCTGCCGCACCGATCAGCAGTCTATCTCTGCTCTGTGGACCAACATAAATATGGAGTTAAATTAATGCCAAAAGTCCACACGCGCCCAGCGATTCACACACAAGCGCAGTGTGGTTTGCAAACACAAAATATCATTCACAAACAAACGCATTTTGTTTCGCATATAAGAAACGCACCTATCAAACAAATACATCACGCTTCAGAAAAAAATAACTTATTTCTTCAAGTACAAAACAATATCCTTCAAGTACAAATCAAAATCTTTCAAGTGCAAAACAAAATCAATTCTACAACT
>CAFUXE010000607.1:0-13824 GCA_903364295.1 Serranus cabrilla
TTTTTTCAGAAAAACTTCAAGTTGTTTAAAAATGCACCAAATTCGCAGGGTAGCTTTATTAGAGTCTTTTGATGCGTGTCAGGGTGAAAGTTTTTAAAAAATGACAGAAAAAAAACATATTATGAGGTGTTTTGTCAAAAGTGGTCAAACTTTAAAATTCCGTAAAACGCCGAAAAATGCTTAAAATGTCCCAATTTCAGTGTGTTGGTACATATTAGAGCCTAATCTATACAGAAATGACAGAAAAACACCATGTTGCGAAATGGCCAAATTTGAAAAAAGTCATACTATAGCATGTAGTTTGTTTTTATTTTTTTCAGAAAACTTCAAGTTGTTTAAAAATGCACCAAATTGGCAGGATAGCTTTATTAGAGTCTGTTGATGCGTGTCAGGATGAAACTTTTTGAAAAAGGACAGAAAAACGCCATTCATGACGTGTTTTGTCAAAAGTGGTCAAACTTTAAAATTCCTTAAAACGCAGAAAAATGCTTAAAATGTCCCAATTTCAGTATGTTGGTACATATTAGAGCCTAATCTATACAGAAATGACAGAAAAACACCATGTTGCAAAATGGCCAAATTTTCAAAAAGTCATACTATAGCATGTCGTTTTTTTTCAGAAAAACTTCAAGTTGTTTAAAAATGCACCAAATTCGCAGGGTAGCTTCATTAGATTCTGTTGATGCGTGTCAGGGTGAAACTTTTTCAAAAAGGACAGAAAAACGCAATTCATGACGTGTTTTTGTCAAAAGTGGTCAAACTTTAAAATTCCTTAAAACGCCGAAAAATGCTTAAAATGTCCCAATTTCAGTGTGTTGGTACATATTAGAGCCTAATCTATCCAGAAATGACATAAAAACACCATGTTGCGAAATGGCCAAATTTGAAAAAAGTCATACTATAGCATGTCGTTTTTTTTTTTCATGCAAATTTTCAACTGTATTAAAAATGCACCAAATTGACAGGATAGCTTTATTAGAGTCTGTTGATGCGTGTCAGGGTGAAACTTTTTGAAAAAGGACAGAAAAACACCATATTTAGGGCCTGAGCACGGACGGTGTGAGGACCTATTGAAATTGAAGGAATTATTATTCCTAAACCAAAATCGCTAATTTGGAGGCTTTATCATATTCAAAAACTCACCAAACTTTCCACATGCATCAATCTCTGATAAAATTTACGTATTTTAATATTTTCAAATATAGCCGTGGCAAAATGGCTCAGTAGCGCCCCCTAGAACGTGAAAATGAAGCGGCACCCTATGGGGAGCATTCACGGAAACTAATGAAATTTGGTACACATATGTATCATGGGGAGACCCCGCCCGCTTACCATTGCCACGCCCCTTTCATAACTTGTGACCTCTTTGTCGTAGTTTGCTTGGGGAGGCTGCCTTGGATCGCGAGGCCTAGTATGGCCGGCTCCCCCGACCGCTCCACTCTGCTCGGGCCCGTTAATCACTGCTTGCAGCTTTAATTTCATTTGGTTTGGCTCCGTCCATATGATACATTTAAAACAAACACATCTTCAGCTTTACATTCAGACTGCTGCTTACCGGCTGTGTGGGAGTCAGCAGCACTCTGCTTTGTGACCTCGACTGCTTTTTTCCACTTCTTCCCTCTTGTTCTTCTTCTACGCCATCTTCATCATCTGTCTCTCCCTCTTCACTGAAAGTGGACTCAGGCCTCTCCAGCTGTTCCTGAACAACAGAGGTGACACTGACATAGTTTGTACTTTCTTTTTCTCAGCAGCAGTAGTGTTACAGGATGTATAATCACATTTTTATCACTGGTTCATCATCCCTTAATTAGTATAAGTGGAGCGCTATGGCTAAAATACTGTTCATTTTGTGACATAAGTGCCAAATTTAGTGCATAAAGTATTTAATGTATTTAGAAGAAATCTGGCATTGGGCCATTGCATGGCATTGTGCTGACCATGTTTTCAGAATGCCTGCCAGTTGGCCAACCTCAAGCTGCTGTTTCCATTTTTCATACGTTTATAAGTTAAAGTGAATCATGTTTTATTACGATGTCAAGCAGAAATTAATGAAAAAGAGATAACAAAACGGTGATATATGTGTTACAGTGATAACTGGGTTAGACCATAGCAGTAGAGAATTAGAAGTATTAACATGTTCAGTGAATGTATACAAGCCAGCCGACTATGCTATTAAGTTATTGTGTTGTGCCAGTGAAATTGAATCCTATTTGAACCATTCTATCATCTATCTGTTCCCAACATATCTGTCAACATGTCTGCTAAATCTGGTGCTTTTATCATAAAAATGAATAGTTATGATATGAACTTTGCTTCCCCTCTATTGACTGTTTCCTCACCTGCACTCTCCTCCTCCCATCCTCTTCCGCCTCCTCATCCTCCTTCCTCCTCTGCCTGCGCACTCTGGCTCTGTGTTTGACTCGTTTCTCCTGCAGTAGAGGAAGGAGTTGTTCCTCTTGGATACTCCTGCTCAGTTCATGAAACTCTGGCCAGAACTTGAGTAATTCACTGAACACTGACATCTATGGACACAGAGAAAGGGCAGCTTAAATACTGAAATAGTACAATGCAAACCATACTCTTAGACACACGCAGGCACACACATACACATACACACACACACACTACCTGTGCCTCTCTAAAGATGTAAGGACCCAGCTCATGGCGTTTCTCCAGAATGTGCTGGGCCTGTTCAGGAGGGATGTCTATCTGCAGAGCGGGGGGCATGGAGGAGTTGATGAAACACTTTATGATGGTGGAGATCTTCTGCTGGATGGTGGCATCATCGCTGTGAGAGTGACAGAGGTCCTGCACACAGGAGGAGAGGAGACAGGAGAAATGAAAAGTGTGGCAGGGCCTTTATCTAAGTTCACACTCCTTTTAAAGGTCACTTGAATACATATTCCAGGAATGAAGAGAGTAGTTTTGCATTGAAATAAGACAGCCACATGGCTTTTATTCTCTTTCATGATCAGCTGATTGGCTGCATTCATGGTTGGTAATTTGGTTGCTTTGTAAGAGAAAACTGCTTCTCTTATTTATCAGTAAAACCACATTTTCAGGTATTGAACATGAAGATAAAATCACTGACAAGCAGGTTTCAGTACTCTTCAAGACCCCCAACACACACGGTAAGACACAAATATACTCTGCTTAAAGTGTCTGATATAGTTTTTCTACAAAAAAAAAGGTTTACCCCATCAGAATTCTAAAATGAATATCCTCCCTTAACTCAGTGAAAACCCACAATCTATAATGAGTCAATTATTATTTTCAGATGTTTAACTGCTGAATAGGAGGTTTCATGTTCCACAGCACGTTTATGTCAGCTGTATTGTGGATCACACCAAACTAGTCACCGAGAAATAACTAACATTTAATGTGAGCACAGAGAAACTCCCCCTTCAGCTGATAAATGTAAAGTCAAACACTGCACAGACATCCTTCTGCAACGTCAAGCTCTTTCAAAGTACCAAAACCTTCCAAACTCTTAAAGCCTTTGTCGTCACATTTAAACTTTTACTATAGATGCAATTTGCAAAAAAGGAGTACAAAATGAATGTATACCTACAGAAATCATGTACATAGACACTATTTTACCAGCTGTTCATATTAATTTCCATTGTGTGTTCTGCTGATGATTACTTACATTCTGTTAATTTCCAGAGTCAGGGATCAACAGAGGATTTATCCAACTATTAGATAGCTTAGCTTGTCTGGTTTCAGATGCCAGGAGACAAACAAACATGATGACGTAAAGGGTTCATTTCAAATAATACAAGGTTTTTGGTTTACGTGATTGATTGTCCAGATGAAACACCAGATTATGTTGATAATCAAGTATTTTTTCCAGGAGTTTGTTCAAGTTCAAGCACATTCTCATAATGATTAAAATAACCATTTTCAGAGCTTTCATGACTTTGTACGAACCCTGACAGTGAATCTCAACCATCCAAGTTAAGTAACTACAAACATATTTCTATATATATACACACATTCTTTTACCTTGTATCTCTGCACCTCCAACCAGAAGAGCAAATCATTTTCTAGGAAGTCTCCTTTCAGAGAGACAAAGTGCTGGAACTGCATACAAGTTGCAGGATTGAGAAGAATCCGTCGAAAGAGCAGGATCTCTTTGGAGGAACTCATCCACAAGCCTTCCACCTGCAGGGACACACAGCCGAGGGACGTACGTTTTATAAGGAGGCTGTAAACCAATAGTTCAACTTTTTCAGGAGAGAAAAATTCCCTCAGGCATAGATCAAATACATATAATCAACACCTTGTGTGAACATTGTAACAAAACAGCGGACGAAGAAATGTGTCGTGGTAAAAGACACAGAACTGTGAAGAACAGCAGTAAAGATGATCTGTGACCTATGAGCTACAGGCTTAGCTCATAGAAAACTGAGATAATGATACTTTCCTTTATTCAGAAAACCTTCTTTTTGCCAATGATGAGATAATGATCATAAAGACAATAGTCACAATCATGTATGAAAAACTCCTTCCTGCAATCATCCTGCTTGAAATGTGAAATGTTTTATATCTGCAGTGGAGCTGAGATGAGAGGACGGGAACAGAGCTGCATGGAAAACACTCCAAACACTATTAAAGAAAGGTTAGTAATGCTGATGCTTTAATCTTATTTATCCTGGATCCAATCTGGGAAAACTAACCACAAGGCCAAAATGGTGTTTGACAAAGCCAGTGCTTGAAGCCAAGTCATGAACTAAATCGCACATGCTTTCAGGCCAGGAAATGCCTTATTTCTCTCCATTCAAAATATCCAGCTTCCCCAGAGGATTTCTCCTTACCTTCCAGGCTTCTCTCCTTGTTCTGCGTCGACGGTAGATGTGCTGTGAGAGCCTGCCTGCTGCTTGGGGCTACCACACACAGAAACACACACACACACAAAGGTCAAAAGCCAGAAACTGAGTAAACTAGCACTAACAGAGACACTGAACACCTCTCAAACCTTTGTGCTCTGCACTCTGCTGCACTTTGTCACTGGCTGTAACTCAAGCTCTCGCTCCTCTTTTACCTTTAACCTTCCCCCAGTCTTTATTTTCTCTGATCTTAATACTGCAGTCTCCGCTTAAAGAGATATTTACCTCTCTGATGTCATCCGTCTCCCACCTTAGCCTGGTCCTTCCTCCTCTGAACCGTCCTTACTGTCCTGTTCCACCCTTCAACTCATCTTGTCTAGCAGAATGTAACGCTAAACTTTGTCTAGCTCTCATTACTTAATGAGAGGATCCATGTGACCAAACATAGTAAACTTGATAACATAATGAGGCAGAGCAGCGGAATCTGCGGTTTATGTGTTTCCACCTGATGAGGCAACCTGAGAGAGCGACTGGACAGTGTCAGCGTTTAGTGGTTCCTCACATACCAGAGCCACTAATGTTGCTCTCATCTCTGTCCCCTCTCAAGGCCAGTACACAGCAGGAATCTACTGCTATTATGGCAAATACAATATGAGAGTGGGAGTCCAGGTTGGAAATGGGCCCTAATGTCTTCCACTTTTTCAATTACATGATCAGAAACAATTTTTTAAAATGGATCCCACTGTAACTAATAATCAATGCTTTGAAAACAGACCGACATAATTAATTATTTCTGCATGCTCAATAAATGTCCATGTGTTATGTAAAGAAAGAGTGCACTGAAACCCTCAAGAGCATCACTTTGAATCACCCTGAAATAATGACTATGCTTTTCCAAAGGGACAGCAGCAATAATGCAAATAAATAAAAGCAGACAGTTTGACCAGAACTACATAGTCGGTGTCCATTGTCAGGAATTACTAGACAGCTTGAGTAGATCATGGAATAATAATGACAACAACCCAACCAGAGAGTACTATAATTAAAGCTGATGCATCTATAAGTGACTGACTGTACCTTAAAAGAGAAAAGCTGCATTGTTTTATTACTGCAAATAGTTCTGTCTTTGGCCTTAAGCTGATCTGCACATATATGTGCACATATACACTAAATCAAGGATGTTTTTCATGTTTGGTTTTGTACAAGCAAAGTGTCTAATTGAAGTACTCTACCTAAAAAAAAAAAGTTTGCCATTTTGGGAATACCCTTTTTCACTTTCTTGCTAAATGATGAGGAGATTGCTGTCATTCTCGAGTGTGGCCACAGCCAGCAGCCAATCAGCAGGCAAGATTATTATCTGAACATAAAGACTGGAAGCGAGGAAAAGCAGCGAGCCTGGCTCCATTCAAAGGTAACAAACCCCCTACCAGCACCGCCGAAGTTCAGTAACTAAAACATAATAGCTTGTTTGTGCAATTCATTACATACAGAAACTGAAGTGGAAGCACTGGGACTATTTCTTGGCTGGTAGCTCAGTTTGTGGGAACTTGGATAGGGAGTTGGAGGCTCTGATCAGGGTGCATGTCCATGGGTAGCCCCCTCACTCTGACATCACTCCATTAATGTATGTGTGTAGATCTTGTTTAGGCTGATTTCCTGGCAAACTATTTTGCATCTTGTTGTTTTGAAACATGGGCTTTTGAACAGATAACAACACGATACAACATGCTAATCAGTGAGCTAAAGAGATGCCAGTAAATGGATTTTGCTATCTATGGACAGAGCCATGACAATTCCTCATTCCAGTCTTTATGCTAAGATGAGCTACTTGACTGTTAAGTGTGGCCTTTTATTGAACAGACAAACATGGACTGGTTATTAATATTCTTGACAAGGCCTAGTTCCCAAAATCAGACCTTTTCTATACTTGCCTTAGGTAGTTTCTATTCTGAGACGACCAATTATGTCGTTAGTGTTGAGAATCAGGATACTCACCTCTGGTTTGTGTTTCAGTCGCTTGGTGAACTCTGCTGTGGACAGAAACAGAGGTAGCCATTTTTCCTCAATGTGACTCCTGATGATGGCCTGGATCTCCACAACAACTGGATTTGAGAGACAGTCTAGCTTCAGACGCTCTAGTCCACCTGCCAGACGCAATATCTGTACACACACACACACAGTCACAGTAGAGGCAGAACATGTTTGATGTGAATACTGAAGATGTCTAACATCATGAAAAACATATGAGGACAGACTCAAAAAAAAAATGCCCACAGTGACTGAAAAACCCCTGCTGTGCTCTTCATCATTCCCACAATCCCTCTGTTCTCTTCATCTCCCTGTCTGCTTTCTGTCCTCATATAGCGATCTGGCCATGTCTCCCCATTTATATCTCTTTTATATTTTCTCTCATCTTACATACACACACGCACTCACACACAGGCTTCAGCAATGAGAACCAGTCGTGCCATTGGAGCGGGAGTCAGAAGATGAAAGGAGGCCAATCTGTGACTGGATGACTGAGTGATTGAAAGAGTGAAGGGCCAAAGCAGTAAAGCTGTCAGTCTCTCTACATCACTCACGCAGACAAGAACCAACGATGAGATGCAAGAGCACCAGCCAGACCCAAGTCTACAGAGTTAGAAGCACTAGAATTGGCATCTTCCTTCAAATGCTCAATTAGAGTCATTATTTTGATGGTATTTATGAGATAAGGGTGACAAATGACAAAGTGCATGCAGCACAGTTGAAGTGTAGAAGAAGAACTACTTCTTCCTCCACTGTATGTTAATACTAGTTCATTGAAATATTAAAATTTCACCTACAATTTTTAGATACAGTGTAATCATGGACTGTTTATATTTATATACTGTCTATGAGTGTAATGCACACACTGTTCAACTCTCTCCATGATCTGCAGCTGTGTCTCTTCTCGGTCTCTACTCAATGGTTAACTCGGTGTTATAAGCTAGTGTTAGCTAACAATGAATTTGCACCTTCATCCAGAAGTAAAAGTGAATTAAATGGGGGTGTGGTGGCGCACCCCCCTGAGGCGCTTGCCTCGTAAGGGGGCGGTGCCGGGTTCGAATCCCGGCTCGGCACCCTTTCCCGCATGTCTTCCCCTCTGTCTCCCCCCTTCACTCTCTGCTCTCGCACTATCTAATAAAAAGCACAAAATGCCCAAAAAAATATAAAAAAAAAAAAATAGTGAATTAAATAAGTCTTTGCCACTATTTCATTACAACTGATAATATTCATGAATTTGTGCTGAAGCTAGAGCTATTATAACAGGATGGGCTGGCATTTATTATTTAAGCTACACATTATACACTAGCATTGCTTGATTAAAAATGTCGATATGTCATAACCTCACAGCTCCAGTCACACTCACAGCTGGGGCTCTGAGCGTGACTCGCCTCCTGGCAAGTGCTAACTTGCTTTCATGGCAATCTGTGGAACCTCACAGCTCCAAGCTAATTTTACATTCAGCATACATTTTTTGTTAAAATGCCAATATGTTGGTTTCATGCATAAAAATATATCAGAATTACATTTAGTAATGAAATGGCACACAAAGATTGTTAAAGAAACGTATCATTTTCAGTCTGTACTCTGTTGGAGCTTGGCCAATCACAGGCAGTTATCGCCCTACATAACGACCAATCACAGCGAAACCCTGCTTCCCTGACCCTCTGGGCCATCCATTTTAGCATAAACCATGGCTCCGCAGAGCACAGAGAGCCTCTGCTCTAGATGTGAGCATGTGCCATGTTCAGTACTGTTGTTGAGACGCACACATGTGCAAGTTTAAAGGACAACATGGCGAGACTGCAAACAGGAAAATATGTGTAAAATATGAGTGATAAATGTATAAAACAGTGCTAAAGTGAAATAATGTACTATTTGACGGGATAGACTTATACCTAAGGAGGTATTATAGCTTCTCTTATACCTAGGTCGGTGGTTCGATCCCTGACCATGGCAGCCAACATGGTGAAGTATCCTTGGGCAAGATATAATTTCCCAATACTGCGTTTTTGTTGGTGTGAATGAAATTATGATGGTGGCTGGTGGCACCATTTCCCTTGTGTGTGTGAATGAGTGTTGTCTGTCGTGCTAAGTGCTTTGAGTGGTTGCAAAGATTATTAAAGTGTAGTCCATTTAGCTTTGTGAAGGTTCAGTATTTACGTTTTGCTAATTCTACGTGGTGATTAACTTAATGTTTTAGCTAAATGCCAGATGGCTAATGGATAATAATGTTCAGCTTCTGTCACAACTGATAGTAATATTAATGAAAGTGACCAAACTTACCCATTAGTTCATGCGTATGAAATATTTCTGCTCAATATAATTAATCATTTTAAAATACATGGGTGTAAGGGTGCATGAGACAAAAAATGTTTGGCCATAATAAATACTACCGAGCAACCCTCTCTGGTGTCCTGAAAGAGATAATCCGGTTCACTGCTCAGCGTCTACTCATCCTAGCTCTACACAGCATGCCCTCCTGCAGTAATCCTAGAATCCAGAAACATAATCTCAGACTATAAATGTCAGGAGGGAATTCATCCTACTGTCATTACTGAAGCTAATGGTTTTTTTTGTCTTGCTTGATCCGAACCACACTTCTTCTCATTTTAATTCTAACCATGTCTTCTCCCTCCCTGTTCGCTCACTGACACCCTGCTGTCAGAGCTGTCAGCATGAAGTCTGCAGGACGCCAAAGAAGGGAGATGGGGAATTGTGTTAGAGCCACAGCAGCCTCTGTTTATCAAATCTGGATGTTGAGCCCCAGCTGGAGCTCACATCCCATCTTGGAATTGTCATGTAATGGGCACACTGTTGCTATGGCTGTCTCTCTAATGCAGGGGGTCAAACTGATCCAGGAATGGGCCGCTGTGGCTGCAGGTTTTTGTTCCAACCAAGCAGGAGCACAGCTGATACAATTAATCAACTAAGTGAAGACAGTTCAGGTGATTTGAATGATTTGATTCAGGTGTGCTTCTTCTTGGTTGGAACAAAAACCTGCAGCCCCTCGGCCCTTTTCTGGATCCGTTTGATACCCCTGCTCTAATGCCTTCCCAGGCACCTGACAATGATTCAATATCAATGTAAATGTGACTACATTAAAATGGGTCAAATGGGTTTACTAAGAAAACTGAACTTTTTTTAAAAACCATATGATTGATTGACGTACATCATTCTGTTGCTGTGTCGTGGCAGGACTGTCAAACCCAAAGAAGTACTTCCTGTTGAGGTATTTGGTTGCAATATGAGACGATCTCTCCTGTCTGACAGCCTTGTCTTTCTCAGGAGTCCTCCTGTACTGCTCCAGATCCAGCCAGCATGTCAGATGGATACTGAGTGGAAACACACATGTTCAGAAATTCATAGGTCTGAACAAAGACTAACAGTCTCATATACAAACGGTGTGGTTACACTGCTCACTTGGCATCCTGGTTCTCTAGGAAGGACATGAAGTGGCCCATCTCATGGCGGTGACGAAGTAGGGAACCTAGACGGTATCCTTGGTAAGTTGGAGACACTCTGGACCAAGAGTCTGGCGCCTGGGGGCCATTTGAGAAAGGAGTGGAAGGTGTAATAGGTGAGGGCAGTAGAGTGGATCTGCACTGCTCCACCTGTAGAGACGACACAGCAGCAGAAGTGAAAGAGTCAGAAACAGAAAATAAGATGTAGTATAAACTTAGAACTTTGATATTACATCACATAATACTGAGTAGTTAATACTCACATGTACGTCTCCACAGAGTAATATAGTATGGACCAGTAGATAAGCAACACAGTTAGTGTGTGTTTATTGGATATTAACTGTGGACAGGCATATTATAAGTTTGTACAGCTCATGGCTGCTGGCTGACCTGTTTCAGTCGGCGCTCTGATTCCATGTACAGACTCTGGAGTTCCCTGTACTCCTGACTGTCGACGCAACGCTCCTCCTCCTGCACACACACCTGGACCCACACACAAAGATTAGTTTATTAATCAATGAACCCATCAAAAGACATTACTAAGCAACTATAGCTGCATCTGCATCTGCATCTGCATCTGCATAGTTGCATAATAACTGATTTATTATTGATTACTTTCCAAGCAGAAATGGCTGCCATTTTTTGGTCCCTAAGAATTTGCTGCCTTTCTTGGTTTCTTGAACTATATTGCAATGAATTTTTGGAGTTTTATCGATATTTGAACAGCTGGTGGACATTGTGTTATTATTACAGTTTTTCATGTTTTACAGGACATTTAATCTTGAAAATAAACAATGGGTGAATCAGTGGTGGACATAATCATTAGCTGTAGCTCTGAAATCGATCATGCACAGAACCACTCTTAGGAAATCTAAGACTCAAACTACAAACTCAGTTTGATCCTTACAATATTAATAGAGGCACCAAAAATCCACATTTTGAAAATTGTGCATTTCTGTCGGAAACCCTCATTCTTCAGTGCGGTCACTTCAGTCACCTGTAGACTTACTTCCTCCACTTATAACTGTACTGTGGTTACCTTGTGAAAGGACTCTCTGTCCCTGCTGACCAGCAGTGTCCACGGCTCCAGCAGGATGTTCAGTGTGTGTTCCTCAACCTTATCAAACAGCTCCTCAAAAGCAGGCCGCAGTTGGTCATACACCTCCCTTCTGATCTCCTCGTCAACACCAATGCTCCTCCTGGCAGAGCTGAAAAGATAGGTGGAGTAAAGGAGCTGAAGAGAAGAGAAGAGAAGAGAAGAGAAGAGAAGAGAAGAGAAGAGAAGAGAAGAGAAGAGAAGATCATAAAAATGTCATCACTTCAGAAACATTTCTCCTCACAACCGCCGTCACTTCACTCATCACCATTGTTCGTTTCTCTCATACACAATATTCACTATCTCTCATCGCTGCTGCCATCACACCACATAAATGTCACTCATTTAACCCTCTTGGCCACCGCACTATGGAAAGACCATCTAAATGTCATTCCTTTGGTGAACTAAAGGTTAACTGAAGGAAAATAGATTTCACTGTGAGGTATTCTGGACTGGACCACTCAGCTTTCCTCCCTGGTCCAGCTGTAGCCAGACAGAGTGGTTCTGGGTGACTGGACTGGCGCAGAGCTGGGGGGGTCTGACTCACTTGTTTTTATGGGTGTTTAAATTTCTCCACTTAGTGAGGGGTAAAGAGGGCAGAGAGGAGAACAGGAGTGGCACGCAAACAAGAGTAGGTGTGTATTCTTGTGTGTGACAGGGAGGGTAAAAGAAAATGTTCCACTCATTTTCTGTTATATTGACATTTGATTACTTTGTATTTTTTTTACTGATTGATTCTCTTATGATGACTCAGATTTTTCCTGGCATCCTTTTTAAAAGAGACCTCTTTATCTCGCTGGATATTGAATGCCTGTGTATGAAGCATCTTAATTTGAGTTTTAAATTAACTTTTTTCCACAGAGTAATGAGTTACACAACTATAACTATTTTTTTATTTCTTGAAATGTACTTGGATGTTGCAGTTGGCTTTGGCCGCAAATGCAAACATCCTAAAAAAACACAAAAAAACATCATGAACTATTTAATGACTTGAATGGTGTGTTGCTATTCTTGGGGGGAAAGATGAGTGTTTGTGACAGTATGAAGCCCTACAGTTGCAGGCTGACTCAGCAGATAGGTGATCTGCTGAGTCATCCGGCACTCAAGTAGAGACACCTTATCAAACCCATTCTCAAGTTAAAACTGAAATATACACAAGCTGTCATACCACATGTTTTTTTCACAAAACAGAAAAATCTGTATTTATTTGTAGAAATATAGAAAATATAGTATTCTTTACAAAGGATTATTGTTTTTGATAATGCTGCCTTCTCCTGGTGACTGTGTTAATAACGGACATTAGTTTTACTACCTTGACACTGCATTTAAACCAGGCTGCAGTACAATTTTTCTTGAGTGGTCGGCATAGATCTTATCACACACCTTCGCTCTTGATCTTTAGTGTGTATGTGCTGACCTGTGCCTCTCTTTGTACTCTGTAGGGGTCCAGTCCATCCTGATAGAACAGCTCATGGTAGTGCTTCAGATCAGTCCAAAAGTGAACAGCATTCTCCCACAGCTGAGACAGAAGAAAAAAAACACAGTAGCTGTCATCATGGGCATGCAAGAGTGTTCTACACATTGTGATAACAGTTACATTCTTATGTGCAATCGTGATTAAATGAGATGGACTTTACAGAATAAACGTGTAAGTACATAAATAAGCTGCTGTTGTACCTGGTTTCCAGACTGTTCACAGAAGCTTGTAAAATAAAAGCCGGCACACGAGTCAACACAAAGTGCTTGTAACATCTTCTCCATTCTTCGGCTGCCCAGTAACTGACTTCTGCTAGGATATAACTGATGAAATACAGAGAAAAGAAAACATACAAATCATATAAATCATTTACAAAAAACTAAGGCTATAATGACTGTTTTCATTATTGCCTCATTGAAAAATTTAATGATTTACATTTAGTTACTAAAATGTGCAAAAATTATAAGAGCATGAAAAAGTATCACAAGAAAACAAGACACACTGCTTATTTTGTCCACTCAACAGTCCAAAACTCAGTATGTAATGATAGCAAAAAGAGAAATGCAGAGATGAAGAAGACTGGAAATTAACGTTTTGCATTTAGTTTGATTGATTTTTCACAGCATTTGATTCAGTTCTTATATTTATGGACTCACTGATTAATACACTCAACTTAATTTCAACTCCACTTAAAATAGCAATGCTCATGCCTCAGAGGTAAAGTCAATTAACTGCAGGCCAGGCAGTGATCCCACCTGCTGCCGCTGAAAGTATGAGGTGGACGACAGCTGGGACGACCCATGCAATACAAACTTCATCACTGCCTGTCTGTGTTTCGCTTTATTTCCATGTAGCTTCAGAGATCTCCTCTTCCCCACCTTACATCTTTTATGCACCAAGTGGAATCAGTTCCTAATGCTCGTACCTGTGCAT
>CAFUXE010000607.1:14043-44358 GCA_903364295.1 Serranus cabrilla
TCTCCTCTTCCCCACCTTACATCTTTTATGCACCAATTGGTATCATATCCTAATGCTCGTACCTGTGCATGGACAGCATTGGGGGACTGGGGCAGGCAGGTGTCAGGGCGGAGGGGAGGCAGGGTCATAGAGTCATGGGGGGGCTGTATGTCTGACAGAGGGCTGACACACCACTCTGTCCACAGCTCTGGATGACGAGAGCCATCGCAGTCTTCCTGAACACACTGGGACGTCTGGAAGCGAGGAACCCTGTGGAAGGAGGGGGAGAATTATCAAGGAAATTTACACAAAGACTTGACTATGAAGGTAAAATTACTGAATAGCTGACACTATATACAGCAAATTCAGGATATAACTAAGAATATATGCCAATGATCACACTTATTTACACTAGACAGTGTTCCAACAATTGGGGATTTAAATACTGTGAACCTCACCAGTAGTAGAGCAGAGACTCAGCGAGGAAAGGCTGAACTGAGCACAGTTTGTCCTCTGTCCAGCAGGGGGAGGTAGTCAGCCCCAGTGTGGAGAGTAGCTCCACATTCAGACTGCTGTGGCTGCTGCTCAGCAGGTACCGGCTCCTCAGTAAGACTAAATACCTGATTAAAATACCACAATACATTTCTTTTTTTATTGTGCAAATTGCCATCCAACATGTTATGAGCTCACTATCAAAATGATTTGCTGGTTTTTTTTTCAATAAAAAGACAGACTTTAGTTCACCATAATTACAAGAAGTGAGTTTCACCAGGTTGTAATGTTTACCTGTTCTTCCGCTCTCTGGTCCGTATAGCTTTCAGCCTCTCTATATCCAGCCAGAGATGAAGCAGCTTCTCTCCTGGTGTTCCTCGCAAAAACTCCTTCAACTCATCCAAGGCTGGTCTATTGCCATGGCTACAGGTACCATGGCAACAAATATCAAGAAAATTTCCCTCATCTGTGCCTCTTCTCCCCACCTCCCTATTCTTCTTGAACAACTCTGTCTTTTCTCCCACTCCACTCTGCCTTTGGCCTTCTTGAACTTTCTTTCTCTTCCCCCCATCAGCCGAATGTTGGCAAACTCTACATTCACAGGACCTGTCTGTGCTGGAACAATCTGTCTGCTCCCCTGACTTGCTGGAACAGCCAGTGTTTGCCTGGCTCTGACCATCCATCACGTACAGTGCATTGTTAAGCACCTGTTTAACCACTTCAGTAGCCAGGTACTCCAGCTGTAGTTCAGGAGACTCATCATTTTGGAGTTCCTTCTCACATTTAAGGTTAGAGGAGGAGGAGCATGAGGACAATGGGGAAAAGTTCTGTGGTTTCTCTGGCTCAGAACAGCTGGGGAAACATCTGGAAGATTCACTGCATGTTGTGTTGATTTGTTCCTTCTGGTCAGATGGTAGATATGACACATTGTGCATCCCTACTGACCATTGAAGAAAGAGAGGACATAGGAATCCACATCTTTATAACGACACTTCAGCCTGCACATATACACAGTGATCATACAATGGAAACTCACAGGAATATACCTTGTTTTGCTGAAATGTTCTCTTGAGAATGTGAGCCTGTTGGGACCTTCAGTGCTTTGTTATTTTCCTTGTCAAACTGGGAGGGAAAACGCAGTTGCAGGGCTGACATGGTGGCTCGAGCTGAATTACCTTCCCTCCTCTGTATACAGAAGACTGGCTTCCACTGAAACAACAACTTGGCTAGTCTAGGGAAGACCAGAAAAAAATATACACCACACGACACAGTGTTAGTAATAATAATGGTAAAAATGTTAATATTCCTGTATCACAGCTTGTGTGTGTAGGTTGCAAGCTAGTGTCTGCCTGACATCTGATCTGTATAGGGATGTGGCCCTTGCAAGAGGCAGTAAGTAGGGCAGTAGGGCAGCAGCCTTAAACACGATCACAAAAAGCCACACAAAATTAACAGTGTGCTCCTGCATTGCACTGCCTCGAGGAAATACCCTTTAAAAGGTTGGTGGGCAAGTTCTTTTCAGATTATATCAGAGCTGAGGTACTGACAGTAAGGTCAGCAGGAATAAACTGCATGTCACACACACTGTCTGGAACTGATCATTTTACAAGTCAATAAGTAAAACTTAACACCAAGCTGAGTAACAACATAAACACATGTTATAGTGATAACATTATGTAAACAAAATGGTGAAAAAGGATCAGAATCAGTGCAGAATGTTGGATGTAAAACTACATTTGTTTTACCTGTACTCATTGTAGCAATCGCTTTGAAGGAAAAAAGGCAATCTTTCTTTCATGATCCACTGAATTCCTTGCTCTCTGTCCAGGCACTGCAAAGATCGGGAAAACAGATTCCTTAAGTTAACCTCCAAAATCTACATTACAGAGTTTCTGCTCATCTTCCAAACCAAATAAATCCAGATTTAGATTCCCATATAAAAGGTTTATTCACTACTTACACAAATAGTGTAATGGTTGTCTACTGGAGGGGTTCTGGCCAGCGCTGTGGGGTCACCAGTAAGGACTTGTGATTTACTGCGGTGTAGGACTGATCTGATTCTACTGGAGACAATCTCAGCCGCCCCATTCACTACTTCAAACTGTCCAGTCTCCTGGTTGTACAGCAAGGCCTCAGGGAAAGACTGGAAAAGGATGTAATTATAAGAAGGGTTTAAGAGTCAAAAACAGGCTATATATATACATGAGGACTACTTTACCGGCAGGCGTAAGAAATTATTTAAGAAATAAGCCAATACATCATCAGAGGCCAGAGTGTTCTCCTGTATGGAGATAAAGAATAAGAAGCATCACCTGAAAGTCGCAACGCTTAGTAATTTGTATATGCTGCTACAGATTGATAGTTATGAAATATCAGTAATCAAAACTTGTACTTACAAAATTGCCAGCTGTTAGAGGGGGAAACTCTTCAAAGTAAAAAGTAAAACTTTAGTTCCCAAACAAACATCAGTTCAAAAATCCACAAAACTAAACTGCAAAGTACTGCTCTTACCTGTTGAAATTACTCCACACATTGTTCTTCAAAAAATATATATATTTTGAAGCTGGCTGTCCAGAAAGTCGAGCCATGCAGTCACACTTGAACACTCGGTCAGCCACCAGCCTCTCAGTGTAATTACAGACACACTGCAGGTTGCTATGGAAGTGGACTCATTTTCAAAACACAGGGGGTGGTAAAAGTTTAACTAGCCAAGACCAGAGAAAACTTAAAATGGGTGTCTCTCCTTGGAGTTTGAGACCCCAAAAATACTTTATTTTTAAGTATTCCCATAATATACTTTGCTGTTACTATCTAGGATCAAATGCATGCAATGAAAAGAAAGAATGACATTGTTGCAGTTAAGATATGGTCATACCACTAGATGGCGCCAAACACTGACAAATTCATTTATACAACTAATGAAGGTCCAAAAGGAGAAGAACAAGTGGCACATGTTAAAAAAAATCAAATTTATTTTAAAACTGCTCTGAAAACACATTGGTAAAAGTTGAAAATCTCTGGTATTCCAAAAAACATTCTGTACAGTTGATCAATGTGAAAAATAGATCCACAGCAAAATTCAGTCATTGTTCTGCTGGTGAGGGTTCATTCACATTCATAATTAAAAACACAAGTAAGAACGGTGTAGAAAAAAGGGTGAAAATACAGTACAAAGACAGGCACAAAGACACGTTGATAAGTACAGAAGTTGCTCTCATGTACTGGCTACAAATCAGTTTCCTTGTTGCCGAGCCTCGTCTTAACTATTCGGCAGGAAAGGTGCTAAAGTGACCTCGGCATAGCAAACAGGAATACAGTTCACTTTCTGCTCATAGTCTTCTAACGTTTCGCTTACTTTGAGCGCTTCCTGGTAGAAGTATGTCCTTCTTGCGGCGGCCTCCAGACTGGCTGCCACACTCTCTAGAGCCATGGAAAGCACACAAGCAGGCTGTGCAAAACTGGAATCCACAGTCAGTTCCACTGCAGACACCTTCCCCTTTCACGGAGTGACACCTTGCCGGGTGCTGACATCGAGGGCAAGCCTTGAGACACTCATCGTTGAAGAGGGTTTTGGCAACCTGAAAGAAAAAGTAATAAAATAACCTTAGGAAAATGTTTTTATGTAAACTTCCCTCAGCAGGTCCTTCAGTAAGATAAGAAACCTCATTTATCATCCACTGAAAGCAATAAATACCAATTCCAAGATATTACAATTAATCTATTTAGGATTTTTTTATTATCATTTTTAAAACTCACTTCCAGAAATTTATCCCGTTTGCTGCTGCTGCTGCTGCTGCTGCTTGAATTCAAGGCGCTGTGCTGTAAAGGGGTTAAAGTGCTATTTGCTGACTGCGGGGTGCAGAAGCTTGACGACCTCGACTGGGCCTGAACCGTCTTGAATGCTGACCTCTTAAGCACAGCGAGCCTGGTCTCCGCGTCAGGGACATGGACAGCACCACCCAGCTATAAGACAACAGCATTAATTTAGTTTAAATCTATATTGACAAACTAAATGACAGTGAAACAACCATTGGAATGTTAATTTACATTGCTGGTCCTCAATGTGATAGCAGATATTTTCTATGCAGGTAGGTAGAAAACAAATGCTTGACAAGACTACAAAAGCTACAGTGGCCTAATGGCCTTATATTAATGAGACCTGGCCAGCCATTAGCAATAGTGGCTAATGTGGGAAATCTCTTACCTCAAGCGCAGCCTCCACTTCGCTCAGGTGATTTCTTCTCTTTAAACTAGCTCGCTTGTCTTGTTGGATGATTGCATTCCAAGTCTTGCACACTTGACCACATCTGCCCAACACAAATAAATGCATGCATAAGACAAATATTTTCAGCCCTTTTCACCTGTAATACTGGCCATGTTGTTGACAGTTAAGCCTTGTATTTTGAGTAATAATTAGGCTTTATATTAATCTAATTAGTAAATAAAAAGAGTACGTCCTGTACTTTGGTCTAGGCTAAGCATTCATGATATGCTGTATGTAGAGTTTATATGCTGGTATTTGTATATTCATCAGTAGCTTAATGCTGCAGTCAAGTAATCAGTTTAATAAAGACAAATTGGGAATCGAACTGGTTAACCATTGAGAAGAAATATGTAAGGCAAGTTTTACAGTAAATGCAAAAAATAATGAAATGTAACACATTTTATTTTTTATTAGAGTCGTGTCTGCAGTTTTTGTTGAAATTATGAACTCCTCACCTGTAGATGCTCTCAGAGGTCAGATGGCTGAGGATGACAGACAGAATGTGCCTGAGGTTCCTCTTCTTCAGCTCCGTAAGTATGTCCACCTTCCTCAGGCCCATCTTCCTGCCAATCAGTCCTGCCAATGGCATGGTAGTCCTGAACGTCACCGGGGTCTCAGCCAGTGCTGCTGAGGACTTCAGCTGTTCCTTTAGGCTTGGACTTTGGCCAGCAAACATGTGGGCTTTCTGTTGGCACAAAGCGTGGACCAGCTGCAAAGCTGGAGTCAGAGAGAGATTGACTGGGGTCGTCCTGAGAGGAGTTGTATCTGGATTAGCAGGAGCTGTGCACAAAGGTGTTCTGTTGTCCGTCTTGGTTGTGGCTGCTCTAAGAGGAGTGGCATCATCTTGTTTTGCAGAGCCCAAACTATCAGAGGTTATGCTATTACAATATTTAGCAGAAAGGACACTAAGAGGGGTGGCATCTTCTGCAAAAACGTCATCCTCTTTGGAACGGTTGTGGTACTGATGATGTTCATGCCTTCTCTCCGTTGGGTCTTCCTCAGACTGAGAGCCCCCTTCTTTTAGTGTAGAAAGCCTGTGCTGACGCTGCAGGCGGGAACGCCGCTTTGCATCTGCCAGATTTGGGGTTTCACAGTTTCCTCTAGAGGCAGAGAACAGCAGCTCCTGGAATGAGCCATCATGATCCACTGAGGAGTCTTTATCAAGGGCCAGGGAACTAAAACCACTGTCTTCACACACAGACCTGTTTCAGGGTCAGAAGAAGGATAATAGCAGCATGTTTTCTGATTAATGCAACATTTCTTTGTTAACTGCTGCTTCAAGTATTAAGCTTGGAAAATATTCAAGAAAATTTAGAAAATCAAGAAAAGAAAAACACATACCTGATATATTTAGGTGTATGCCTGGATGATGGTGTGTACAAGACACTTGAGCTGTCACATAGGTTATTTCTCACACTGCTGACTGGGGATTGAGAGTTTTCCTTGGAGGAAGCAGGCAGGGACTTGATAAAGTGTGGACTCTCAATATTAATTTGATCAGAGGCAGAAATGCTCTCACTGAAATCTGCATCCGAGAGTGAAATCCTTCTCTCAAAACCGGAAAGGTAAGCCGAGCTGAGTTTACCATCTTCCAGAGTGGAGGTCCTCACTTGCCTGAAGAGGAGACGACGTTTCCGACCAGATAGTGGCAGATCCTGCTCTAATTTTAAAGTGCTTTGTGCGAAAGCCCCCATCGCAGTGTCCAGAGAATCCAACGATGCACTGAGCCAGTGTTCAGACCTGACACCGATGGACGATTCAGTCCCTCTGGTGCATGGAGATGTTTTGTCATCAGTTTTGACATCTGTGGTGGGTTTGCACATTAGAAGTCTGTGTCGCAAGGAGGCATCTCTTTTGTACACTTTAGGAGTTTCACACCAGCTAACTGCTGATGGCCGCTGTATTCCCCTGGAGTCTTTGCCTAAAAATCCAGCAGACACTCTTATCCTCTCCTTAGGTGTGACAGAAAGCCGGAGGTTCTCTTTGGGTGTTTCATTGAATTCTACTGGAGACAAAGAGCGACAGGGGTCCACTCCACAGATACTCTGTGGGCTGTGGAATAAACCTGAGTATCCACTGTCAGCACAGTCATCATAACAGTGCTTGCCTTTGCATCTCTCCAGGTAGGTGTTTGATTCAGGAGTGCACTGCATTTCCTCCTTCTGTGTACACTTTATGTAGTGGGAATCAACTGACCTGCAGACAACAAAAAGTAGTGAGTGAACCTGTTCAAGGACAACTGAACATCATGCCTGCTAACTGAACTAAAGCTAGATGAACTCGGTTAAATGTCACCTGTGTTTGCAAGGTCTTACCGTATTTCTAAATATATGGTGTTGGGTCATGTAGGACTCATGATGAGAGATGAGCCAAGTTATAGAAAGCTGTCAAAAGTACCTTATTCGTTTTCAGCGGTTGTTAAACACATTGTCAAAGAGAAGTCAGCTGGTTTAACAGCAAACATTCTCAGCTGATTCATCAGCGTTGCTAAGAGAGGGCGTGTTTTCAATTCTAATCCCAAGTCGCGTGCTCTCTGTTGTGCCGCTACAAAGTGAGATATAGCCGCCACAACGAACAAGTGACCCTAACCAGCCTCACACTGCTACCAGCGGACATGATAGAGAATAAAGTTACCGTGCTCAAAGAAAGCAAAAGTATTTCAATTGGCTTGAAATTAATGCAGAATAAATTATAACTATTATTCGTTATTTGCATTAAAAAAAAAAAATCTCCATTTTGAACCCATTTTAAGGTCCTCAGGCCCCACCGTCATCTTTGTTAGAGTAATTAGCATGATATGAAAACACCTGTGTCTATTAACTCTTCTATAGGGGTTGATTTAATGTTTTCTTAAATGTGGATATTGTTAGGCTACATTTGTCTGTTTAATGACAGCCACATTGTAAACGAACAGGTCAATATTACAAACTTAACATAAAAACACACAAATAATATCAAAGAACCATTGTGTTCGTCCTTAAGGATTATTGCCATCTACAAATACTGTTATCCGCTCGGGCCTAATGTGTAAATTGAATCCATGGCATAGGGGAGTTAAGGTTATAGCGTGCAGGCATAACTGGAGCCACAAATAAAGTTACAGGCAGTAATGTGAGCACTAGCGTACGTTCGATAGTCTGACAAACCGACTAGTTGTCTGCTTAGTATTGGCCAATTATTTAACTGTGTTGCAAACAAAACATATTCGGTATAAGACTAATAATAATAATGAATTTCCCCTCGGGGATAAGAAAAGTAATTTTGATTTTGACATACATTTACAACACAAGAAACGTACCTCTAAATAAAACAGAGCCAGAGTGAGTGGACGCTATCGACAGTGTTGTTTCCTCCGGCTTGGTTCTTGGCCTCAGCTTGCACCCTTCGTCATTATCTCTGTTTGCTTCATGTTCATCTGCAGGCAACTGCCAGCCACGTTTTCAAATTTGGAGCCCTCTGCGGACTGCGTCACGTGTTTCCGGAGTACTGCCGCTTCCTTCCGTGTGCGGTTACCATAGTGACAGACCCCGCTTTGTAGATGAGAGTTTAGCCAAAGACGCCAAACAACAGCAGGTAATCTATTGCCTTTAATTTTGATAGCATTAGGTTAAGTTAAAACAGGGTTGACAACGCTCACGCTACTGACACCTGACACACGCTTTCAACTTCAGTCTCACGCCAAAACACAGCGACAGCAACTTGTGGACAAAGTATTTCTGTTAGCCTATAGTAATGGGTAAACATGACTAACGCTGGTTACACACTGTAGGCTAACCACAATTTTTTTTGCTTTAGACGCGGATAATTATCCGTTAGAAATGATAATAAAAAAATAATAAACAAATTACCGTAATGATGCAATAATGCATGCGTTCATCACGTTGATGTTGCAATTAAAGATGGCGCTCATACTGAATACTTCTCTAGGCTACCACTGGGTAGTTTAATCAATAGTAATACATACAAAATGTGTTTATTAGTTGATTGTATTTTGTATTTATATCTGAATCTGTAAAGCAATTAAAGCTTTCATAGAAATACTCAATTCCAAGTACTCCAAACTTGTAACTAATTGTAATAGAAGCCTACAGTTGTACTAATAAATGTACTTATTTACATTTAGCCACTGCTAACATACATACATTTAATGTTTTTCTGACTTTACTCATAAATATTTAATGATAGCAGTGGTGGTGTATTCTGATTCTAATACAAATAATTTTAATGTCACGACTGATAAATAATCCGGAGAATAAACTAATTAAAATGTGTACTTTGACTGCAGGCTGAACATGTGTATGTGAATAAGTGTGCATGCTAGTTGTCCTGATTTAGCACATGGCATCAAAATGTCACTGCAGCCAGTTACTGACAGTTGGCAACCCTGGTTATCATTAAGTGTATCATTCAAGAAGAACAATTATGTTTTTAAATAAAAAGTCTGTATTGCATAAACATTTATATTATGAACACATAGGCCAATATTAACTCACTATAATTTCATCCCATTCTTTGGAGCTTATAGCGTAATGCTTTCTCATTGAACTATGATGTAGGGTCATTTTAGTGAGCCAGTCTGCTGTTAACAGAACAAAATTGTTTGAGATAATAACTGAGTTAACTGATGCTCTCAACAGGTATGAGCGCAGATGCAGTTTTCCCTCTTCAAAACCAGTCCATCACTGCTGACTATAGTGGGAAGGTCCCTGTGGAGCACCTGGACTATGATTACATTGAAAAATGCAAAGATGTAAAATACCTGGAGATGATCTTGAGAGTCCTGAGGTAAAATGCCAGATACTTGAGAATGAGATGTATTGGTGTAAAATTGACTTTGCATGTTCACCAAATATTTGAGATTTTCTGCTTTAAGTTCAACCATTAAGTTTAATCATTCTCATTCTTGAAAATGTATATGCAATTTTAATTGACTTTTAAAACATATTCCACTACAGATTACTGATGTGCTAAAATGTAATATTGTTACGTAATTCCATTAGATTAACTGGCAGATAAAATAACCCCTTCAAGTCACCAGCAATTTTAAATTGTAACTGACTGTAATGGAATATGTTTACTCATGTTTTGCATTTTAAATCCATAATCCTGTTACATATATTACGTTACTCACCAATCCTGAAAATAGAGTACAAACCATTAACCCCATTAACCCAACCATTACACCAGGAATTTTGGCTTTCAGAAAATAATGTTTCACTTTATGTAAAGGTCTGGCGATGAGGGTATTTATCCTCATCTGATTAAGTTCTGTGAAAGTCACTTGGAGAAACTGGACCCGAGGAGCCGAGCTCTGAGGAAGGAAAACCCTGTGGCCACAGCAGCCAGCCTCTCTAACGATGAGTGGAGCCAAATTGTTGAGGAGTTGAAGGCATGTACTTACATTTTGAAACCATCCTGCTCACTTCCTGCTCTCTTTGTGTCTGTCCTTATGAAATGTGAAATTTTGACCTCTAACACTTGTTCCTTACAGACATGGCAAGAAGAAACCAAAAAGACTGAGACTTCACTAAAACAGACATCAGTGTTTAATGATCTGGTGAATAACAATATGCCACCTATAAGAGGTTCCAATTGCTCGGTTCCACTTAGTCAGGTAAAAATTGTCTCTAAAGATGCTCATAACATGTACATTTACAAGAACAATACTAAAATTTAGTCTTATACATGTTGTCACAGAATTCCGTTCCAATTGAAAAGTGGAATTCTTCAAAACGCCCTCTACCACGTGATTATCGAGAATGGGACAAGTGAGTCATTTAGTCTCTACATTTGTCTTTTATATTCAGAAGAAAGAACACACTGTTGCAGTGGCTGCAGGCACTGTCCATAAAAGGTTCTACACATTCTACTTTAAAAGGCCTAAGCTCAAGCTTCTTTCATTACGAGGATCCACAGTTCATGCTGTTCTAGTGATTTTTGCAGAATATCTTTACCCAAGTATAATTTTCTGTCTTTGCAGGTTTGATGTTGACAAAGAATGTGAAAACATAGATCGAAATTTGGTGCAAAATCATCAATCAGTCATTATGAACACAGGACACCCGAAAATCAAGACTAACGTGGATGCTTCATGTAATGTATTATGTATACCATTTTGTGTTCATAGAGCATTGTGGAAACTTTACTTGTGTTGATGTGTGTCTGAAATGTGTCATCTCTATACATCCAGTGCTGGCACAACAGGAGAAGCTCCTTCTTGCAAATCGTGAAAAGGACAAAGGCAATGAAGCTTTCAGAGCAAACGATTGTGAGGAGGCAGTTGTGTACTATTCCAGGTCAGGCTCTTAAAACAACTCATTTATTATAGAAAGCTTTTACATCTCCAAAGGGGATTATATTATGTTTCCTGGCATTTAATTGGACTGCAGGTGTTTATGTAAGTCTGATTCCTTTTCTATTTACTGTCCTTCTAAATGTTTGTCCATTAACCTCACTATAAATAAAGGTCTGTTTGATTTTTGGCCTCCCATTACAGGAGCATTTCCATTATACCAACTGTGGCTGCATACAACAACAGAGCCCAGGCAGAGATCAATCTCAAGCAGTGGCACAATGCCATGCAAGACTGTCTGAGGGTTCTTGAGCTGGAACCAAGCAATATAAAAGGTGCTTTCTCTTTTGTACTGTAGCACTTTAATGGCATTAAAGCAATGCATGTAAACAGAGACATGATTATGTTGGCATCATTTAATGTTTCCACTCCCTCAAAAAAAATTGATATTTTTGTAAGTTTAGAGTGCTACATTTGCAAATTTACAGCTCAGGAGCTTCAATGTATGATGTCAATACTGTATGTGATTTTTTTTTATCATCAGCCCTGCTACGCCGTGCCACTGTACATCATCACATGGGCAACTTCCAAATGGCTGCTGAAGACCTGTGGGTGGTGCTCAGGGAAGAGCCGCAGAATGCTGCAGCCAATGTAGGTGATACAAGCACTGAGGCATTATATGCCATTAACCTTTTTGTCCACTAGGTGTCACTGTATTTGTGTGAGGTCAGACACTTAAAACAGGTTGCAGCTGCTGCAAGGTATTAATACGATCATATGTAGTCTGTTTTATTTTAAATAGTGAATGGTGTAGCTGATATTAGGTGGTGAGCTCAGGGTGTATTTTATTTAGTTGTCTACTTTAAAACATTGTATGTATTAGGGCTTGTATTGTACTGTGGAGAGGATGTTCTTTTACATTCCCACACAAACCATTCAGCATAGCTCAGTGGTATTTGTATGATTGTGGTATCAGTAGGTGTGTCACCTTTGCTGACTTATTTACCGGATCTGGGTTGGTCTCCTGCTGTTGACATTTTCTAATTTGTGTATTATTTGTGGTTTTAGAAACTGCTGTCTGAGATTGAGAAGAAGAGGAAGGAATGTCAACCAGAACAGCAAAGCAAAGGAAAAAAAATCCTCATCCAAGAAGTAGAAGAGGAATATGACAACAATATCGATGAGACAAATGCAGAACATACTGGTGAGATTGTTTCGACACCTTAAAAATCAATATCTATATCATTGATTTACACACAGGGACACAGAGACATCAGACAGCAATTGTTTATAAGTCCCTGCATCCATCTAGAAAGCTATGTGATCGATTTAAATTAAAGGATAGTTCTTAGTTCTTAGCTATATCTAATACAGCGTGGGCAGTTTAATCATATTATCTATTTCAAGAGATAGACAGCTTTTTAAATTAGCATCCTTATTTGTTATTACTACTGATCTCAAAATAATAACTCACAACCATAAACCTAATGCAGTGGATCTATAGCTCTTTGGCAAAGACTTAATTTGCTTAGTTTAACAGTAACCTCTGACCAATATTTTTCTATGGATAAATCTATTTGTAAATTTTTACCATAGAAATATTGGTGTTGAGACGTACTGTATCAACCAGAAAGTAACATAACAGCATAATACAATAATGCAAGATGTATATATTTGAGAGAGTTTAGAAACTGTCATATTCATGTAGTTATTCACCAAAGACAACTGACAGAATTATCTGTTATGAACATGTCTTATTCATACTATTTAACAACCAGATGTAAAGAATCCATATCAAAAATACGGTGACTGTGATAATGACATTATTTATTTATGTGTAAAACAGGTGTAGTTAGCATCAGAGCTCCAATATTGGTCATATAAAGACCTGCTGGATACTCTGTGCTGTCAATATTTAGTGAAATCAATCTGCATTTTTACACTGCACTGTAGTATATCCGTACTATATTTGTGCTTGACTTAGTCCCCACTGTAGCTTGCAAAGGATTTTCCCTCTAATCCACCGATGTGCACAAAACACATTGTGGGAATATAGTAGGGCAGTCATTTTCATCACACGCCCTTCTGCCTGTGCTATAGAAAGAGGAAACACCCCTTGTCCCCCTGGGTAACATGACATACTATGTGTGCGTGTTATCTGCCCTACCCCCACTCAGTGCTTTCATAATTCACTGCTGAGAGAGGCTGCTTCCTGGAACTCCCTTTTGAAGTGGCTCTGTGTCATGTGTGTCCAACCCTCCCCCACTGTGATGTAACTGCTGACTCTTTCCTGTGGGTGTGTCTCCCCCTTCTTTCTGTCTCTCCCTCTGCCTGTCCCTCCCTCCCTCTCCCTTCTAGCTTGTCCGGTTGAACCCAGCCAGCCTGTGGGAGGGGAGGAGAGCTCAGCTGCTCCTGCCGAAAGGGGAGACATGGGTAACGCTCAAAAAAAGCCCCACAGCAGAGGGGACGGGGGTCCTCACAGTGAGTTCAACAACTCCCACCATGGACACTGGAGGAGCAAAGGAGGCAGCTCTGACAAGTACAAAGTCACGCAGGAGTCTAAGGAAAAGGTAGCTAATGGAACAAGCAAGAGGGGATCGACCGCTTCAGTCCCGGCTGATCAGAGCAACAATGGTAAAGAAACTCCGGTTGGAGGAAATGCAGGGGAAACTGTCAACCTTGATGCCCCATGTGGAGCCCTGCCCCCACCTCTGTCTCGGCTAAAGAATGAAGGAAACCTGCTGTTTAAAAACGGACAGTTTGCTGATGCACTGGAGAAATACTCACTAGCCATTCAAGGCTACACAGATTCAGGTAGGACGGAAGAGTCTTCATGGTTGATGCTGTTCTTCTTCCTATATATATACACACAGTGCTATAGTCTGAGGGGGTGGTAGATCAGTCAGATAGTGTGTAAGATTTTGGCTGATGTATGATAGAAGTTTACTATTTGCCTCTATGTCAGTCAGCGTATAGCCATTATACTGTCTGTCAAAATGTGTTATAAACAACTGGCCCATAGTTTAACTGATGTTTTATAAGCAGTCCCTCCCATAATTTGAATGAATATTACTTTATGGTGTTTACTCATCACTTCTTTTGAAACTGTTTCCTGTAAGTGGGTAATGTAATTGTTAAGCAAAGGTCATGACCTTGCAGTTATAACGCTAGTGCTTCCATTTAGTTATTGTTGCTTTATCATAGTGCAGATTATAACAAAATAAAACACCAAGAATTGTGTTTACCATAGGAGAAATTCTACCCTAAAGACACAAACGATGTATCTCAGAAGCAGTTCATGTCAGTGTACAGTCTAGACACAGAAACAAAGATTTTACTTAAAACATTGGGCTGTTTGTGTGTGTAGAGATTCTGACCCTACAACGATGCGTCAAAAATGGCTGTTGTGGTGTATACGGACAGTGTTTCTGTTTTAGCCTCAGCCTGGTGCTAAGCCTCTCAGCTCAGGTCTGTCCAGGTCACATGACCGCTAACCACTGACTGTGAAATTGAATCTGTGGGACTGCAACTATAATTCTCACTGAGAGGGAGAAAGTGAGCGATTGATGGTGGGAGAGAAACTGCTGCCAGTCAGCCTCATCTACTCTCTCTGTCTATCTACCCGTGGACTGCCATAATGTACTTACAACCCACTGTGCTACTGGATGTGAAAGTCACTGGACATTGACATCACCCAGGGCCATCATTTGTCTGATGTAGGGAGGGCTCCATGTAATGTAGACAGAATAGAGCGGAGAGATGAGGATAATAAAACCTCATAACATCCAAACTCTCTTTTATAGGGTCTAAAGTTTTGTTTGGGTCTGTATAAGGATGCCCTAGTTTGTACCTCTAACATGCTCTACTGTCACAGTAACCTCACAAAGTGTGAGCAGTTGCTGAGACATCATCATCACTGCCTCACTGTGTCATCATCCATAATCTGATTTCATATGATGAGGTGGCATGCTAAGCTGACTGTATTTAGCGTCACGGCAGAATGATGCTCTGTCTGTAATATACAGTATAAGCCTGATTTGCCTGTGTCACTGATAGTGATGGTGAAAACAGAGAGAAATTCCCATTAGGCAAGTGGAGAGAATAGCACTGTGTGCAGTCTGAGTGAGCAGGTTTCAGGAGAAAATGTCCTAAAAAGCTTTTCCATGGTCATCATCTACCCTGCATTTTTCAACCTGTCAGCCCCCGGAACTCACAGTGCTACTCTGGTGAAATAGCAGCATGTAGCAGTATTTATTAGTGGAGGGAAGGGTAGGCCTGGTGCCTCTTTAGGGTCAGAAACAGAAAGTTTGAGGAACTTTGGTTTATCAAGAGTTGAGGCTCATTTCTCAGGTTAAGTTAAAAACATGCAATGTTTGGTTAGTATTTCACCATTAAAACTCACACTTCTAATAGTGATGCAAGTTATTCATTTACATCCACACATATACAGCACCAAAGATGGAGTGTGATAAGATATTGGCAATATAATAGACATTAAACCTTTAACTGACATCCATGGGTTCAGCCAGTAACGTCTGAATATGTTATATAATTCATAACATACAACACCACACCAAGCCAAGAGGTTCATTAAAACCCATGTAAATGCCACTCTTAAAGATGTTGTGTCTTACAGACCCCAAGGGATTGGAAAGCTACATATGCTATCTCTGAGTTTTGATTTTCTTATCACACAGGACTTGACAGTCCGGAGGATCTATGTGTTCTGTATTCTAACAGAGCAGCTTGCTACCTGAAAGATGGCAACTGTCAAGAGTGCATACAGGACTGCACAAGGTGAGAGACTATTATTGACTGATCTTGGAATACTGTGTGTATAAGCAGAGTTGGAGGCAGTGTTAGCTTTGGGTGTCAACCCAAATTTCTAAATTTACATTGGATCTTATTTTGAACAGCCTTATCATGCCTCAGTAACAGGTCACTTTCATTTTATGAGGTGATTTGCACTGAGTATGTTATAAGGGATTTTCAATTATCCTTTTAGAAGTGTTATAAGCAGCAAACTGAGGGTAATTTGAGGGAACCTCCCATGTGAAAGCCTACAAATACTTTGTGTTTGCTCAAGATTCTACTTCTAGGCCAAACAAAAACTGCATACACACATGCACAACAGTACATGTGGACACCAAAATATACATGAGTACTATATCCTTTCACAGCACAAGAACATTTCTACTTTAAAATCTGTCACACAAATAGGTTCCAAATCTAGATGGACAGTATTCTCTCAGACTGTTGCATCTATAGCAGAGGCAGCAGACTTGATCCTTTGCTCCTGTCTCATCACATCTATTTATACCAACCAGAGCCTTGGAGTTGCAGTCATTCTCCCTCAAGCCCCTCCTGCGCCGGGCCATGGCTTATGAGTCCCTGGAGCGCTACCGTACGGCCTACGTGGATTACAAGACTGTCCTGCAGATAGACATCAGCGTGCAGGCAGCACACGACAGCGTTAACAGGTATTAGCCTTCACCTCTCTGTTCAGCTGAGAAGGTGCAGAGAGAAGGGGGGGTTTGTACTGAAACACAGAACTGACTGAACGAGTTTTAACATTTATGGAATGGTCCCATTGGCATCACAAAGCCAGGTTTTGGCTGAATACTTCTGTGCCCATGGTAGCTAATCTAACTACCCTTTCACCTATAAGGAGCTCTATGATGAAAGTGTCCTTGCTATCCATTTTTAATTCTAGGTTACACATAATATCATTAGATGTCAAGGACGAAAGGATTGGGATAAGAAAATGTTATCCCTGTATGTTTTAATATTAAGAATCTTTAAGAAAACAGAAATTGCATTGTGACATAATCACAAGATTATATTGAAACAAATAAAATGAACAAACTCACAAAGTCTGATTAGTGGCTAACAGATTTGGCTGGTGTTCAAAAGCAGCTCCAGCGAGATGCTAATTATGGCTCTCAGAGTACATGTCCTCTGTTATGTAACAAGGAAACTCACCTGGCTGTTTGTTAGAGGTTCATAGCTTTATCGTATGTCCAAATAAATCTACGAAATGTAACAATAATGTGCTAACGGTAATAGTTAGATATACTTTTAACATTTACTGTGAGCCTCCTTAATATCTTACTGCCTGTGTTTGTCTTTGTATAGTATTCAGTTTTTCTGTGTGCCATGTGTTGACCGATCTGTATCCCCCTCCAGGATCACCCGGCTGTTAATTGAGCAGGATGGCCCAGAGTGGAGAGAGAAACTTCCAGAGATTCCCCTGGTGCCTCTGTCAGCTCAGCAGCACCGCAGAGAGGAGCCACCCAGTGCAGAGGTGCTCCAGGCTCGAGCAGAGAAGGCGGCCAAAGATGCAGGTCTGTTTCGAAAAAACCATTACCACGACTGTTTAGGTCTGTCACCTAAAACACAGGAAAACACTTACTGCCGTGATTCAGCCTGTAAATATTCTTTGGAGTATTATTTGTGCTATAAAGTCCCAACAAGTCACATGCTAACAGTGTTTTAGATTCCTGTGTAAATCCTTAACCTTGAGCTTAATGTAGCCTTTGGATTGATAAACAGTGTGACATAAGGGCATAATAGCCCTGTGCCTTCTGAAGCCCATATTTATCCCTGAGCTGGGAAATTCC
Source organism: Serranus cabrilla (assembly GCA_903364295.1). Lineage (NCBI taxonomy): Eukaryota > Metazoa > Chordata > Actinopteri > Perciformes > Serranidae > Serranus > Serranus cabrilla. The sequence continues at coordinate 31,691 of CAFUXE010000607.1, forward strand.
AGTGTGGAAATCCTTAATGAGAGTACTATTTTAAAAGCAGATATCTCCCCTTTAGAGTAATTACACAGTTTAGTGGTTCACATTTACGTGAAACTGCTGTCAAAAAGACTGCAGAATATATCATATCAATGTAAATACATGTCAATTCAACTCACAGAAATACACCAAAACAACAATAACATAACAAGTTAATTTCTTAACAAATGATCATCTTGATTGACTGTTACACAACAGTGTGTAAAATGCTTACCAATCAGCTCTAACTACAACAGTAAAGTGATGTGAACACATGAATACTTCACTAAAAATGATCCTGTAATATAAAAGTTTAACACCCACAATGCATTGAGGGTTTTAACTTTTGAATATTTTGCTAAAAAAAGGAGAAAATTTCAATGCAGGAATTGTAGGATCTGAATTCTTCTTGCAACACTGTTTCACATCAAGATGGAGAAATAGAAGACAATACCACAGAAAGTCAGTTTGTTTCTGTTTCTCTTTCACTCTGCACTAAGATAGGAAGGGAATGTAAAAGGCCTGATTTTTATATAAGTGGATGTGTCACCTCTGTTCACTGACCATGCAGTTTTTCCATTCCCTGTGCTATGCTACAGCTGTTATTTTTAAACTCTAATAGGCCTGCTGGCACAGTTTTTTCTCCCAGAAGACACTTTGCAGCAGATTGATTTGCCCTTAGTCCACACCGTGACTGATTGCTGACTTAACTCTCATGCCTCCCATTTAGCTAGCACAGCATTCATTTTAAGGATTTAAACTCTCAGGCTTTATGGCGCAGTAGATTGGCATATTTCCTTTCTAAGGTTTTCTTAGAAATAAAGGGAGGGCAATTAAAATGTATTACAAGTGTCAATGAGGATTACTCCAACTGAAAGGAGAACTGGATTGCTTTTCGTGTGAGTGAGCAATAATAACTGATCATTTTACTTTGTCTTTCAGAAAGGAAAGCAGAAGTCCGTTTCACAGCTTTGAAGCAAGAAGGGAATGAGTTTGTGAAGAAGGGCCAGTACCAGGATGCACTGGGAAAGTACACTGAATGCCTTAAGCTAAAGCCAGAAGAGTGTACTATCTACACTAACAGGTGAGAGGCTCAGTCCAGCCTTAACATGAACAAACACACACACTGCTGTGGTCTCTATCACTCTCTGTTCCTCACGGGTTTGTGATATTTAATACTTCACATGGTTTGTTTCCTTTCAAAGCTGAGATATCAGAACACACCCAGAAAATCAATGTAGTTGTTTGGTTAAATTAAAACAGACTGATTAATTATCCCCAGCTGTCAACTGCCAGACGGTGCATTCAGCTCTGTGGATAATCCCAACCAGTCTGTCACTGGTAGTAAATTAGCATGTATTGTTGGTAAGTAGGAACAGAACAGCCAAGGCTCAGGAAACAGCTGCCTGCTTCAGTACTGTTTAACACAGCTCCATTTATAGCCACTATCATATTATCTTCATCTAAAGAGGCATACAGCAAGCACAGAGCATCCAGCAGGCAGGGCTGACTTTATTTTCCATCTCCAACCAATGTCCTTCTTTGTTTTTCACAACAGCAGGTAGATTGTTAATAACGTCGCAGAGGAAACTGTGATGCTCACATTGAAAAATGTCCCATTGTTTGTTGCATGTTGAGCTCTGCTGTGGAAAATAGCTTGTATGTACAACCACACCAGAGCAATTACACACATGCTGTTGTCACACAGCTGCTAACTAAACCCTGTTTGTGACAAAAGATATTAGAAAAACAAGTTCAGATGTAAATTCTATTTCCTGTCTCATCTTTGTCAGATAAAAAATGATCATTATCATGCCTTCTGCCTTCATTATCAAGACTGCTTCACAGTCGATGAGTCACAAACTCGTGATACCAAATTAGCTGCTGGGGACAAAAATAAAAATCACAAGTGATGTGTGTGTCTGTGTGTTTGCAGAGCCCTGTGCTACTTGAAGCTAGAGAGGTTTACTGAGGCCAAGCAGGACTGTGATGCAGCACTGAAAGTGGAGCCAACCAATAAGAAGGCCTTCTACAGACGAGCCCTGGCCAATAAAGGCCTCAAGGTGAAATTGACAAATGCCACAAGGGACCCTGTTTATTTAAAGGGCTGGTGGGAAATCTTTAAATTCAATGTCATTTGTGTGTGAAAGGGGCATAACATTTAATTTCTCACGCAAACTCTGTAAAATGTCATGTATTGATTTCATTTATAAAGCTGTATTATGTCTGTCCCTCCACCAGGACTACCTGGCATGCAGCTCTGACCTGCAGGAGGTACTGCAGCAGGATCCCAATGTGCAGGAGGCTGAGAAGGAGCTGGAAGAGGTTACAGTGCTGCTCAGACAGAGTCTGGCAAATGCCAATGCTTCACCAGCCAAACCCAGAAAGACTGTTCCCATCACAGAGGTAGATGCACATGTATGTTCATAATGAAATGTGTGACCAGGCTCAAGTCTCAATTATGTGCAGGGCTCACCTGTAAAGTGTCATTTTCAACTCATGCTGTGTGAAAAAAGGGCCAAAACCCGAGCTGCACTTCAAGCCCCCTGATATAACACCAGGCTGTGTGATGATGTGGGTTTAGTGGCCGTAGTTGGAACTGCAGGTATATGAACTGCATGTTATTGCCCCCTCTCTGCATCCACTGAAAAGAAATAGTTGAAATATTTCCTGTGCATCATATAGATTGTACTAATTTTAGTTAACTATGAGGTCAAATATACAGCATATTTACTCTGAATCACAGAGCCATTCTCAACAACCGCTCATTAAAACTGGAGGCAGCCATTTCCACCAAACAAGCCCTGACAAGCCAATGTGAATGGCAGCATTAAAATGGCAGACACTCAGTGTACAATGACTGGTGAAGAATATCAAGGAGCTGCAAGGCTAAAATGCTTATTGTTCACCTGATCGCTCATGAGGTGGCCAGAAAAACAACTTCAGTGGAAATAAAGAGCTCTTTGTCTTATGAATGTGTGTTTTGGATTACAAAGCTTCTTGGGAGTTGTAGTTGTATTCATAGGAACTAGTAATCAAATAATAAAATACCTTGTTGCCCTGTTATAATCCTATTCAGTGTGCTATCATTTGTACCTATTGATTAGCATGCCTGTTTAAGCCATGGACACGCTCCAACACCTGTCTAATACAGTTTGTACTGTAACACCGCTACTTTGTGCTGTGCTGCTATCTTGGTGATAGCACATCTTAGACTGTTCTTCTGCATCACTTAATGATTTTTTTGTGGAATTCTAAGTAGTCAGTAAAGATTGTGAATAAAGCCTAAACCCTTTTTCACATCTTTCCTCTGTAATCCACTTTAATCATTTCTGTTCCTCTTCCTGCTCAGGTTGAGGACGATGAGGAAACATCAGGTGTTCCTAACTCAGAGAGCAGTTACAGAGGAGAGGACATCACTATCAGCCTCCAGCCGACTGACGCCTATGAGTTCGGCCAGGCCCTGAACGCAGCTCGCTGCAGCAAAAATACAGCGGCCTGCGCTGACCTGCTCACCTCCACAACCCCAGAGATGCTTCCTCAGTTCCTGAGTAGCCAGCTGGATGGAAACACCATCAGCTTCATCATGCAGGCACTGGACTCCCACCTCCTGGAGAAGGACCCCAACCTGGTCTACCAACACCTCAGCCATCTGCACACCACCGACAGGTTCTCGGTAATATATGGCTTATGTTTACCATTTATACCAGGTTTTGTGACTTGCAAAAAACTAGAACCAGAAATGGTATTTCAACAAAAATATCTGCACGTTTATTTATAAGTCGCATATCTACTTTCAGAGCATAATTAGCATAATGAATTATTATGATGGTTTTGTAAGAAATTTGTCTCCTTCCTCCCCAGCAGCCGAATTTTTTTGTTGAAAAATGATGATATGCTGTTTTTGCAGGTTGCGTTGATGCTGCTGGAGAAGGACGAGCGTCGCCACATGACTCAGCTGTTTGAGCATCTGTCTGCTGTGCAGAGCACAGAGTTCACTAAGAATGATGTTCAGAATCTGGCCAACAAATACATCTGACCCTCCTGCCCCTGCTCCCTGCTGCATGAGCTGCTACACCACTACAACTCTTGGATCTATGCAAAACACTGCACAAGAACTGAGTACACAAAGGCAGGAAGCTGCAGAATGTGCCCCAGAGCAATACAATGGGACTGAGTCACGTTCACTCTACCGCTCTGTGCTGTAAATTATCTGATCACTGTATGTTTGAGTGACAGTATAAGGAATATATTTTTCTCTCCAGAACATTTTGCTATGCAGATTTACTTTTGTACCACCACCAACCATTTGCATTGTACGACAGGCAGACAGTGGGATAAGGTGGACCTTTAGCGTATTGATAAATTGGGTCCAAAGTACAATGTTATGTAAGGGTAAAGGGCAGGTGGGTTTGCTCAGGACAGGCTCATGTTCCCAGTACTGAGCTTTGTTGTTCCGGTCCTTAAACCCTGTCTGTCATTTAATGAATAAGACACCAGCAAAGATCAGATATGATATTCAGTGCATGCTGAATATTTAGTAGCTGAGAAAAAAGTGGGGTCATCTTTCGTTGCTGTGGTTCAAAACCATAAGATAAAGTAAGAGTTATTCTGACCATATGTACTCTTTGATGGTTGGAGAACTAGGCCTGCATGATATTTTATTGCTGATCAGTGCAGTATATGTTGAGCTGATATCAACTAACACTGTTGTAGGAGAAATACAGTTTGTAACCATACAGATGCTCTTTAAATTGTTAAGCTATGCAACTAGCAGACCTGGTTTATAATGTCCAATCATTCTCAAAGGCTGGTGTTTGTGTCTTTTCCAAAATGAATGATATCAAATCATTCAACCTATTTGTTTACCAGATTAGCCTGACGACAAACACATCTGCACATGCATCAGCCATGCAGATGTGACACTGGAGATAAGCAGCATCTTTATGAGATGTGTGCCTTAGATTATAGACTAGATGTACTTCCAATTTGGTGAGTATACAGAGTATCTTTACATACACAGTAGCTTTTTATCAAAATGTTAAATGATTTGGATTCATGTATTATAAATCATACATATAACTTAGCAACACATGTAATTATTTGAAATATAATATACTGTCAATGGTAATTATTGAACATTCCAGTCATACAAAATTGAAGACTGCCTGAATCCAAACCATTAGTTGTTCTCAAATGTTTTACCAATTCTACCTGAATGTACAAAATTTAGTTCAGGGTGACACTTTGGGGGGCAAGAGGCAATAATTTCAGATGTTCCACAGTTTCTCTTTACTGTGGTTTTACCTTATATTTCCGTAGAGATGTAAAAATTGTGTACAGTATTCACAGAGGGCTATTCAATAAACTGGAAAAAAATGTTTTATTCTCTGTGGTAAGTGAAACAGTTAAATAAAAATAAAATAACATATATCAGTTATTTAGAGTGCTTGCATCAAACAGAAAAATGGGACGAAAACATTTCATATATATTTTTTTTATTTTTCTGATATGCATTTACACGCATATAGTAAAGCAAATTACCAAACAAATATACAAATACCTTATGCCATTCTGCACAAATTACAAATTATATCTGGCACTAGTGTTCAAATTAGGATCAAGAAACTGGAGTCTGATGAAGAATGAGAAACTGAACGAGGGAGGAAGAACAAAAACAACATTTTGCTTTGATGTGGGGAGGACTGCAGCATGTAGCCTCGTCCACCAAACCAAACTCAGTGTTCATTCAGTCACAGACCTGGGTCAAAATACCATTCAAGATGCTTATGCCTACCTGGTAGAGGTTCACCTGAGCCGACTCAGTGGCCTCAACAAAGCTGACCACTGATCAGTAAAGACAGGCTTAAGCAGACACTCTGAAATAAAGTGTTGAAAACAGAATTTGACTTCCAAGTCTGCTCAGCAGCACCGATTGGCAACACAAATAGAAATCACAGGACAAATCAATAGGGAAGATAACCCAGAACCAACCTATGTATCCCTATTAATCTTTGTGCATTGCAGAACATCAATGTAATAAGAAATACGGGTAACAGTGCAGGTGCCTTGGGCCAATCTGTGGCCTCAGTTATTTGCGTAGCATTTGTGAAGCATGTACAAAACAGAAGTCTGTATAATCCTGGGTCTTCATTTACCCCCATGGTGTAAAAAGGATGCACTATACTGTGTCTACAGGTGACAAGTCAAAGGTATAAGATTTAACAAGAGCCTGAGTGCTGTCTTTGGTAGGCAATTGAAAAGTCTTCATTTACCATGTCTACCACAGTAAGTTCTGTATGTGAATGAGCATCCCTCCTACACAGACAGACATTCTGCAACCTATAATGAGTTGTTGTTTGGAGTCTTGAAGACACAGCGGAGAGAGAGAGACAAACAGAGAACACAAACAGCTTTTTTGAAGGCACCATGAGTTAACAAAGAAAAATATCAAAGCTCTCTTTTACTCAGTGAGGCGAGACCATCAGCCTGAATAAATCACCTTTGAACAGGACAAAACATTTTCTTTATACAATTTCACAGAATTGACCAACCCATTGGTTAATGTTAATATAATGACTTTCAGCATTATCTCGAAAAACCGTGGCCTTCCAGAGACCTTTCTCAAAACAAACCCTCTCCCACCCACCAAAAACATTTCTTCACAAGCTTTCCACAGAATCTAACAAGGCCTGGGTTTCCACAGTCTTAGCACTAAGAACAAACACAGCTACAGGTCTAAATTCAAGCAAAAGAGCTGTCAAATACCATCTCCCACAGTGGGACTATAGCTGTGTCCATTCGTCTGAAGAATCTCAGTTGTGTTACAAGATTTTAGTGCTAAAATTATGCAAGATGTTGAGCCCAGGTCTTATAATTATACATTAGAGGACTAATTCCAAACAAATATCCAGGGAAAAGACAGAAAAAAATCTAATAATAAATACAGAAAAGAACACTAAGGTTCCTCTGTTACTAATATGTTTGGGGGAAATAAAAAGAGGAAATGATGAATCATATTGCCTGGTCCCTGTTTGAGTTCACTTCTGGAAAGCTGTAACATTAAGATTCCTGCATGGTGTTGCATCCGCATTGTTGAGCCAAAAATATACTAGCAAAGCCGGCACAGTGGTTTTATTTGAACCTACACAGATCAATAGGACAGCGCCCAAATCAGTGGGCTGTCTCTGTTACAAGTGGTGAGAGAGTGAACTGTCAAAAAAAAAGTGTCAGCAGTCTGCGGGTCGCACAGGGAGAAACACCAGCATTCACAACCTTAACATTTGTCACATGGCTGCTCTATGAAAACCCATTAATACTTCCAACAAGCTCTCTGACAGTCAGTGGACACATAGATGTCTGTTTTACTCACGGTCGCTTTTTATGTAGGACACAAATCCCCAAATAACATGTCCCCTTTACAAGGGGATAACAGAAAATGCAGGTTTAACTGTAAGCTGTGTGTTAGTTTAGTGGAGGAAAAGATGTTAACTAAAAATAGCATCTGTGCAGCACTTAAGGTATTGAGATTTCATATGTCAGTCTGTATACAGGAGTTCTTGGGCTGCTGTTGGGTTTGGGCTGGGTGTTGTGGTTGTTGGTGGTTGTTGTTGGTTTCTTTTAGCAGCTCTCTGGTGTTGCTGTGAGAGTCCAGCTCAGCAGGGCACACCAGGTTGACATTCTCCTCTGTGATGAAGCAGAGAGGGGAGAGCTCTGCGCCGGGGCCCAGGGAGGAGGTGGTGGAGGTAGGGGAGTGGGGAGTGATCACAGCTCCGTGTCCCTGTGAGGAGGATGAAGAAGCGGGGCAGGTCTCCAGGCGGTCGTTCTCCACTTCAGGTAAGGGGCTGACGGTGGCGAATCGCGTGTGGTAGTCGCCTCCGCCGGAGCCGTGGCTACAGGACGTCTTCATGCTTTCCAGATCGGAGCAGCTGAACTCTGAGAAGTGGCTAGAGTGGGAATCGGCCACAGACGGCAGGCTGCCGCTCAGAGAGGGAGAGTCGAATTCAGAGGAGTTGGTGCTGCGCTGCTCCAGCAGCTGAGCGTCCATGTCCTCCCGTGTCTCGTTGATCTTGGTGCCCCCGCCGCCTTTCTTGCGCAGCTTGCCTTTGCTCTTTTTGCCCCCTGAGCTGGAGGAGGAGGAGCAGGACGCCTCCTTGGCCCACTTGGTAGAGGTGCCTTTGCCTTCTGAGGAAGTGCAGCCATTGGAAGGGCAAGTCCAGCCGCAGCGGCCAACATGGCTGCCGTCATCTACGCTGCTGCTGCCACTGTGGTGCCGCAGTTTGCCGGGTTTGGATTCAATGTCAACCTGGACTTCCATACTGTTCCCATCTCTGGAATATGTCAGGAAGAGGGAAGCATGATACATATTCTAAAAATAGCTTATTTTGAATATTTCTACCTATTGGGGTCCAATCCAATCCATTGATTCCAATGTATTCATGTGTGATGATGTTAGTCCCCATAGAAGCTATTTGGTCGCAGTAAGACCATTTTCAAAACTTGGTATCACTGTATAATATGACCTGTTTCAACCTTTATCGCTGCCAGTAAAAACTTTACAATCACAAAATCGCAAAAAAAAGGCAAAAGGCAGTTTTCTTATACCACACTACAGCATGGATTTTCCTATGATGGTTCTCAAGGTGTTAGTATCTCACTGCGGTATCTGGTAATATGTGGCATCTACTGTAACTTTATATACCCCACTAAAGATCTCCAGTTCCCCCCTTAAAGATAAATTGGTCTATGGTTGGTCTCCAAGAGTAAAATGATTTAAAATAGAAATAATTGAATGCTTCTCTTCTGCCAATTAACAGAATATTTCAGGTCCAGATCACATCAGTGCTACAACAGCAATCTGTTTCATATTACAGATTACTGGCCAGACATTAGCAAAAAAAATCAAAAAAACAAATGATGCTCACCTGTCGAGGGGCATGTAGGCGTTTAAAATGGATCCAGCCATTGCTTTGGTGCTAGCGTTGTCGCTGATTGTGCCCAGGCTGACGGTGCCAGACTCACCGCTCAGACTGCAGCGCTCCTTCTGCACATCGGCCTGCACCTCCAGCCTGACAACATGTGATAGGGGTGATTAAGACAATAAAGGGAAACATCATGAAGTCCAAGGTTTCCATAGCAGGTGTTGCTGTTTCTCTACCTGTTTAAATAATTAACCATGGCACTGCCAGAGAGGCTGCCGGTGATGCTGGCTCCAGCCAGGGCCATGGTGGACGCCGTCTCACTCAGGTTGTCCCTGATGGCCCCCAGTCGGTCCATGTGGCTGCCACTGGCACTCAAGCTGCCTGTCAGCCCTCCAACACTGCCTTCACCTATACTGGGGTTGTTCCTGGTGTCTGCCACTGATGTTGTATCTACAAAGAAGATAGGATCATGAAATAACATTGAAGAAGGGATAAAAAAAAAAAAAATGTCAATCAGGAACAGAAGGCAGTGTCAGTCTAAAAATGAGAAGTTTCTGATGAAATTTAAATCTACAAAATTTAAGTGTGTATTTGTGTGAGAAGCCATGGGCGTTTGTTCAAAAGAGGCACTAAAAGGGCATTTTTCTCTATAAGAAAAAGTGCAAAAGAATTCAATTAAATTCAAGTCTTTATTTGAACACTGTAGAACTGTGAAACCCAGAGCAGATCTCATTTGGACAGGGACTCAGTAGTGTATCAGTCAGCAAAATGAAAATTCTGTTGTTTGCTGACGTGGCCAGGGTCACATGAAGTCACTTGAGTGGTGGAGGCACTGAAGCTTACCAGTGGCAGCTGCCCCACTGCCAACATTCATGTCATTCTCGTCATCAAATTCTATGCGAACTCCTTTGCCATTCCCAGCTGAGACGCCACAACCTCCACTCCGGCACAGCGAGATGGGCACCACGCCATAGACGTAAGCCAGCATGATGGGAACTCCAATGCCTGAGGGGTGAACCAGGGACATGTTAAACCAAATCACTGGATGCCACTGTTGCCGACGCACAAAAATCTAAACAGACTAAATATTCGTCAACATTTTCATCTTTATGCAATAGCTCATTAAAATTTCCTTTGAAAACAAACTTTTGCATACTATGAACTGTAAGATTAAACAAAAGAAATTCCTGAAGCTAGCAAAGTCAAACAAGGATATGCAAATAAATATCCTCAGGCAAGAGAGCTACAGCAGAGGCAGAGACAGAGACTGAGAAGGAGGAAGGAGATGTTGGAGAATAGACTGACCGACAGTGACTGCAGCCACCACTGGAGACACAATGACAGAGAGAGTCACTCCACCAGCGATCACCAGGTTCCTCTTGTGGTTGGAGATATCTTTGCCTTCATAGCGGTTATGGATCTGATAGAGAAAAGGGGAGCAATGAGGCTCAAACAGTTTGTATAACTTCCAAACCAGGGAACCAGGCCAAAAACCCCACTGCCAGCTCGGCTACAATTTCTTACTTATAAAATATTCTGTCACACCTTCACGCAGACACTTTATGTTGAAGAGCCCCTAGAGCAAATAAAGAGACAATTACAGGCCATTCCTGTAATTATATCAATATTTTAAAAAAATGGTAGTCACCAAACCAGACCACTGTGGTGAAGAAGGAGCTGAGCCAGAAGATAAAGCTATCGATTTCCTGTTCTTTCTGTGTTCCAACCCTCACCTATGGTCATGAGCTTTGGGTAGTGACCGGAAGAATGAGATCTTGAATACAAGCGGCTGAAATTAATTCCTACGTAGGGGGGCTGGGCTCAGCCTTAGAGATAGGGTAAGGAGCTCTCTGATCTGGAGGGAGCTCGGGGTAGAGCTGCTGCTACTTCTCGGGGTCCCACAGGAGGATCTGCACGTTGTGGCTGGGGAGAGGGACGTCTGGAAGGCCTTGCTTAGCTTGCTGCCCTAACGACCCGAACGGATGGATGGATATGCAGTCCCAGTTACTTCTCACAAAGTGTTCTTGTTATTATTATCATAACATATCTGCCTTATCAGTCAGTCAGTAGTGACAAAGTACAACTGATACAACACGTGACTACGCTGCAAGTAATAGCCATGGCCTTTGTGCAGTGTTTCACCAAGATAGAAATCAAGACTGAACAGCTACATTCATCCAGTGCATGTGGAATGCAGGTGATTCATGCTCAGATGTTTCACATGTGTCATGTGATCACTGCTGAATGTGGTCTGGTTTTGTTGGGGAAGAAAAGTTTGTTGGCTCTGGCCTCTTCTTGGCAGATTTAAGAGGGGAATTCTGGAGAGTCTGAATACTTGCCTTTTATTGTAATGTCAAATTCCTATTGAACAGATCTAGACTGATGAGTGATACGACACATCGCAAGTATACATAAAAGACATACCAACACACTGAACATGTTAACTGAAATGACCTCAGCTGGCTTCAGATAACTTAAGAGCCTGAGAAAAATACATGACAGTTTGTGGGCTAGTTTTACAATTTATGTTCGTTACTGATTGATACAGTGCTTGCTTCAGGTCATGCAGTGTGTTTACTTTCAGCATATCAAGTGTGATATGCTTAGACTGACTGTTTACAACTGAAACAATAGCACTTAAGAGTAGAGCTACGCTTTGTGGGACAGCAAAGTAAACATGAAACTGTATTTTTCTCATAATGAAACCCAATGCTTCCATAAAAGCCCATACAGCTCAGTACAGTCAAGTCTTCCAACAGTAAATCTGAACACAATAACAGATCCGGATGAGTCAATGTTCTGCCTCGTCCAGGTAGTGAAACTCCAAGCAGGAAAACTCAACTTTGTTTCAGACTACAGCACATGAATGTGTCTTTAGAGACTCACCTTCCTTCCCACATATACAGGGATGCCAATAATCATGGCGGGAATAGCTATGCCGGCAATGAGTGCGATGCCGACGGGCGCACCCACAAGTGTTCCTAGCTGCCAAAGAATCTTCTTCTTCCTGCTCCATGGCTTCTTCCCCCAGAAAGTACAGCCTGATGGACTGAGAGAGGTAGAGGAGAAGGTTTAGAAAAAAACAATGGAGGCTAAGCTGAGTATTTTCTATTCATATAGTTGATACTGTAATATGTTGTTGGTGTTTATCCCTTGTTACACGACTGATGGAAGAATTATGATGACGCATTATTAGTTATGCTAGTTATTATTAGTTTATTTGTTCTGCTTCATCTATTAAAACAGCAAAGGCTGTAATCTGATATATATATAGAAACACAAAGTAATGATATGAAGACTGTAATGTAAAAATTGGATTGATAGAACAAAGATCCTGTGAGATATGATAAAAACGTATCCTCTGACATCTGTGGGGACCTCAGCCAGTAAGATTAATGTTAACTACAAGTTTTTGATGCCACAAATAAAAGGACAATTACACATTAATAACTGTTTTTGACGCATTGGCATCATCTGAATTACAATCACTTAATATGTCCTAAAATACTCAGTCCATCAGTAAAATTATGAAGCCATCCAAACTGGGTCTGTGTGTATTCCTACCTCAGGTAGTGCAGGTCTGAGATCTCCTTCATGCAGAGCCAGCAGAACTCACAGCCGCAGACAGCACAGGTCATGTGGTTACAACTACCATCATTCATCTTGATGATGTAAGCAGCACAGCGTGGACATGGCTTAATGTCATCAGCTGAAAGGTAGAAGGAAGAAAAT
>CAFUXE010000607.1:44605-73672 GCA_903364295.1 Serranus cabrilla
CTGGTTGGGATGCCATAACTGCTTACAGTGGTAACAGAACTCTGTGCCACAGCCCTCCCTGCCACATGTGATCTTGGGGCAGCTAGCACACCCGAAAGCAATCACTGCATACCTGGTAGAAAACAATAGGAGAAAACACATTTGTACTGCATGAGAAAAAAAAATCCATGTTTTATACCCAAAAATGCATTTTTGGGTATGTTTGTAAAGACATGACTTGTGGGCACCCATAGAACCCATTTTCACTTATTTAGATAGATATCTTTTGAGTGCCACTTTGCCGTCTTCCCAACTAGATGGCATGACATGGTGGGATTGCTGTCAAGATACCAGTATCCTAAAAACCTGAGCCCACTACAGCTTTTGAAAGTAAAAAGTTAACAAATTAATTGTAAGGGGCAATTTAAAATATGGACCTGATGGTGGTAAAATAAAAAGGTAGGGCCACTCCTAAATATGTCTGTTGAATGCTTCAAAAAAAGGATCTCTTAAACTATTAACCCGATTTGGAGATATATTAAACAGATTTATGTTCTCTACGCTTACCCAATGGAAGCAATTTTAACCAACAATGTAGTTTCAAAAACCAAGTAGCACTTTGCAACAGGGAGATGTGTTAGAACACGGCAAGGCATGAATCAGAGGAATAAAATGTTATTTTCTGATTGCTTCACAGTGGTTTTGTTCTGAAGCACAAATTAACACACCCACAACCCTGCAGGATGGTAATGCATTGTCAGACATTGTGTAAATTCAGAGCTCCATCTGTGTGTGTGTGTGTGTGTGTTGGCCAAACAGACTCAGCAGCATCATTGTGCATTGGTATCAGAACCTGAGGGGTGTGACAGAGTAGTGGTATTTGAAGATTTAGGAAACAGAACGGCTTGCTGTTATTGGCTGGGAGTAACACATGAAAAGGGGGCCCAAAGGCTCTTTGCTGATGCCCAGAAATGTCGCAAACACAGCAAAATAAGAAGAATAGAGATAATACAAGCAGAGGGCAGGTTGTCTGCAGATACAGACACCAGCACCCACCTGTAGTGGGTCAGAAGGGATGATTGAGAGGAATTACTTTTCTGTGAATGTTTTTGGGATAATCCTGTATGTTTTACCTTTTACCACCCATTTGTCAAACATTTGCACTATTGTGTATTTAGTTTCCTATGAGCATTTAATATAACTTTTATTTTTATTTTCATTTATTTTGTAAGAGTAAAAATTGTTAAAATATTGTTTTAAAATATTAAGCTGTGGCCTATGTTAGCATTTAAAAAGACGAGCTTAAACCAACTCCTTATACTTGTCTTATACCACTAAGTCTAGAACTGAATAATGAATTGTGACCCATCCCAAAGCTGCGGAGTACTCCTGACATGAGGAATGATGCAGTAAAATTCGTTGTCATACTATTACCATTTAAAATGCCCCGTGCCCCTTTGGTTTCCCATCTACTGTAGCTGTTTAGAAAACTTCATCCTTAACTGATAATGACAAAGTGTAAAGAGAGCAAATAAAAGTTTTCATTCCAAAGCAAAAACCTTCAAAAAACAAATCTTTCTTCTGTCATGTGTTGTGGATACTGTCTGCCACCACCATTACTCTCACAAGAAACCAGTCATCTTTACAAAAATAAAAACGTGTCTGGAGTCTGAAGTAGAATCAGCTGCTGTCAGTCAGCAGGGTTCCCCCAGGAGCGGCGTCTTCTGCAATTGCATGTGTATTTACATGACAAGAGCACAGCACAGCAAATCCTAACGCACCTGACAGAGTGACGGCTGAGGGGTTGGATGCGTGGTGCCATCAGCCAATAGACAGGCGACAAAAGCAGTGCCTCCAAAAAGACAATGTTCAAAGATTCTGTTCAGAGGTGACAGCTGCAAAACACTGGCTAGCCAATTTCCTGAAGGAAACCCTGGAGTGTGTGACGTAGTTCTATCCGACTGTAGCAGGAGCCTTGCGGCCCCTCTGTGACTGACCCAGGATTAGGTTTCAATCACAGAGCCATGGAGAGCCTGGGAGACTTCCTCTGCTGTGGATCATTTTACTCTACTGAGGACTGAGTCTAGAATGCAGACAGACAGGGAGGAACAGCAGAGACCTGTCAATCCTATTTCAAATCATTGTCAGTAAACCACCAGCACTAAATCCTACTCAGACTAAGGAATGAGGAGATATTAGGGAAAGAGATGCTGCAGTGTAGTTTTTTTATTATGAAGTTGGCAACAACCAAACACCAGATTGGTTTAGATCATTTTTGTACAATTTGTAAAGCCCTCAGAGGCAAACTGTGATTTTGGATATTGAAATGTATAAATAAAACTGACTTGACTTCCCCTTCAAAACAATTTCCTAATTTTATCACCCCCTAAATAACCATTACAGCAATAATGCTTACAGTAATACCAGTGTCCTATTTCCATAACAGGACAACCCTACATATCCTTCCCAGCAGAGACACGGGGAAAGGAAGCACTGTATATTTATATCTGACCACAACAGTTCCAATACAATCATTGGACAGTGAACAACTATATAACCAGTGATTATGCTGTATTAACAATACCAGATTAAATCTGTGATCCCTGTACATGGTGCGCCTGATTATAAGGGTCAAAGTACAGTATGCTGAAGCAATAGTTTCCAGGAGGAGGGCATTGGTTCAGGGGAGCCTGCTGTTCATTTCCCAAAATTCTCTGAGGCAATGCACATAAATAACTGGCAGAAGAAATGTGTGATGTTGGCCACAGTCTCCGAGATGCAGGAAAGAGGAACAAACAATTGGTAAAAACAGAGTAAAAGCTGCTGCAAAAATAGAGAATTAAAATGGACGACACTAGCGATGCAAAAATAAAATCTACTTTCTTTGCTGTCAAAGGGTAATTACAGAAATCTGAACACAGATGCACACTGTGCACTGGTACAACTACATCAAAGAGCCCGCTGACCACCAACATATCTGTCTTTTTTTAAGAAATGGCTCAGTCATCTGAATACAGACTGAGAATATATCTGACAAATTGCAACTGCAACTTTAAAGTTTTAATTTGATTTGCTTTGGCATTTTGCTTATAAGATAAGAAAAGCTATAAGCTGAGCTCACTCTGATATGCAACTGTTGACTCGATGTCAAGGTAGGGACTAAAAGTTTAACAGATAACTAAAGACTGCAAAGGATACTGTGGCGAGACTAGAGAAGGCTTATCATATAATTTATTTCATTTTGTCAAAAAGTTATGACAAACAGTAATTATTGCAATTATTTTACAAAAAAGGAGTTTGCTAATGATAGGGTGCAAGTCTACATGCACACCTGAACTAGCTGATGCTTGATCCCTGGTCCAACTTACATCAGATTTAGACGTGTTGAAACCAGAGTGCAATCAGCAATCATGTTATTAACTATCATAGTGCTTATTGATTTAATTTTTCACTGCTCAGGGGCCAGTTAACTGGTAGTGACAAGAGATGTGCATATATGGTAGATGGACTACCGCAATAAAAACATGTATGTAATGTATTCAAATTGTGCAGAAAATTAACATAAGACTATTATCCCATATTGAATAGTTCTATCAGAATAATTCGTAGAGGACTAGCGCTCATTGGTGGCATTATGAACTGCTTTTTCAGGATGTGAACTGTGTGTTGATGCTTTGAAGTACAGCATCCAGTCCCGTGTGTTGTCATGTCCACAGGCAATCCACGTTCTGGCATGTGGCAAAAAAATCGACATGCCTAAACAGCATTTAATGGCAGGGAAAATCCTGTGCCCTTACATGCTTGCTAATAATTCATTTAAAGAGTTGGTTCTCCTGGCTCTACAGGATTATGTTAAGAATACAGAGATACAGACAGAAACAGATCAACGATAGACCTAAGACAGAGAGAGAGAGAGAGCAAGGACGGACTTAAGATATTGATGTTGTGGTAAGCTGCAACATATAAATCAATGTATGGGAAATATGGGAGATATCAGACAGTAGAAATGTGTCCACCTGAGATTTTGCTAAACAGCTCCACTGTGGGAGCTATTCTGGGTAGGGAGTTATCTCACAAGATAACATGAGTAAGGAAATGCGATGAAGTACAGTATTGTTATTTGTAACCATTTTTCATTTGAAGATTTTGGCCAATTGCCAGCCTTTATTAAAAGGCATAGTATTTGAGACGGAGACCTGGAGCTACCTACACTGATTACAGTGTCAGCCTGGGAAGAACAGAGCCCCTCAGAGAGAAGAGCTAGGGGACTGACAGCTGGAGGTGAAGGCAGAGAAATGCCCCAAAATGTCTACCTAATATTACCTCACTAATGTAAATACTGCCATGCCCAGTAGAATAGACCTGCTCTGGCTTTAAGCAAAGCAGGAAAGATAATCTAAGGAAAAAGTCTATCCCTGTTTTCTACTACAGCTATATCTACTTTCCTTAAAACGTAACAAAACACATCATGCCGCTCGCTTTTTTTTGACGATCAAAATATATTTGCTGCTATTTTAGTCAAGGTTACAAAACAGGACATCCCATAAAACAAAACAAAACATCCAGCGGCCAAAGAACTCAAGGTTACTACAGCTTCAGAATTAGGCACAAACAGCACTTCTCGAAAGTGTGATGGGATGGGAACAATTCCTGGAAGAAAAGGAAATGGCTGCAAGAGAGACAATGCGAAGAGAGGGAGAGTTTTAAAACATGATAGAAATTGGTTTAGTGAAATGAAACTTTGCCCATTTTCAACCAGCCTTCTGTCAGTGCAGCGCAGACAGCACAGGCAGATGAGCGCTGGAGTTTTGCCAGCAGGTACTGTCCAAGCTGCAGTGACCCAAAGCCTGTTGAAGATCGGTTAAGTTTTCCTTTAGGGCGGTCTGCTTAAGGAAAGTGATTTTCCAAAATAAGCCATCCATTTCATCCCTGGTTCAGGTTTGCACCATAGAGGTTATTCTTACATGCATATGGCCTGAAAAAAATTCACACTGAATTTTTGGACAGCTGTGGAATTCTTGTTGGCATGTTTCTCCTGTTTGTACAGCAGCATCCAACCCATCTCACAGTGCTGTAGTACACACTGCACTTGACGTGCAGATAAGAGCCAACTTGAATATGCCACACACATTTTACTGGCACCTAGTAGTATCATGTTGGCAAAAATAAGGTCAAATATATGTTATTTGTCACACAGACTTAGATATATTTTAATTTGACCTCACATTACATTGTTTCTATCAATGAAAATTGCCTTGGGAAATTATTCTATCTTGACCTTTCCGGCAAACGCACATATCTGCTGGAAATCACATTCAAGCGACCTATAGAGCTGCATCATGTATGTCAAAGTGACTGTGTTCACGTGCTGTGTATTCCCTTCTTACCCACAGTCCGGCGCAGGGCACCAGCGACAGTCAGGGTCAGCCACAAGCCATCTCCTCAGCATGAACTCCTCATATTTCTCCATAAGCGCCCGGTCACCAAGGATCATGCGGATGTCGTGAGGGTTGAAGCGCTCAGAGCACTCAGGGCAGCTGATGTTGACACGCGACTCTGAGATCTCAATGCGCAGGTACTGGCGCAGGCAATCGATACAGGAGCGGTGGTGACAGGTCATGATGTCGGGAAAGCTCTCCCTGGAGTGGCGCAAAAGGCACAGCGGGCACTCCATTAGCTCTGCCCCCACCCCACTCCCCACCTTGGAGGAGGAGGAGGAGGAGGTAGAGGAAGAAGGCCCTGAGGCAGATGAGGTGGAGGCAGCGGCAGCAGAGGCAGCTCCGGTCCCAGTCACAGAGAAGAAGGCAGAGTTCTTGTCGTTACACATCTCAGAGTGGATGCTCTCGATGCTGGCGATGCCATCCACCCCTCCGAGCCCTAGGGGTCCAGGATGTTGGAGCTCTCGGGACCTCTGGCGCCCTGACTTGGGCTCCCGACCTCGCCTTCTAAAAAGAGAGGCCAAGGAGAGGCGCCTCTTCTTGGGGGCCTTCTTCACAGAGGGCAGAGAGATGGAGGAAGCGGTGGACTGCAGGTCCCGATCAGAGCCCATCACCCCACCGCTACCACCACCCAACTGCTGGTGCTTCTGCAGGCTCATCTCCAGGGAGGGAGGGGAGGGGTGTGCCAGCGGGGAGCCAGAGCTGGGTAGCCTTTCCCTCGCATGTGCAGGGAGATCTGGGAGCGGGATGGGGCTGGGAGAAGGGGTAAGGTGGTGGATGGGGGAGGGGGAGGGTGGTCCAGGGTGGGGGGACAGGGCTCCAGAGGGCCCTTCTCCGTTTAAGACATGGTGGCTTCTCCTTATCAACCTCGTGGTCACATCTAACAGCCGGATTTTGGCGAAGGGGTGGGGGTCACCTGCTGCAAAACTGATGCAACAGAACCTGGAGTGGGCAAAAGAAAAAAAAGGTAGGAAAAGGCAAAAGAAGACAGAAAAAAAGAGGAGGGGGAGAGAAGAAAGGAGATATATATTAATATTAATATTAATATTCAAGTTCAATAACCACAAAATGAGAATGCAACAAAAAAGAAATACAGAGTAACTCTTCATCCAGACACACATTCAACACATCACAATGTAAAAACTAATAAACTAAAATAAACATTTTCAACAGCAGCAGTTTTTTTTTTTACATACTAGTCAACTTAAGACAATAAATCAAACCACCTTCTGCAGCTCAATGCACTTTATTGCTCATAGTGGTTGAACAATCATTGTCCTACACAATTATTGCCTGTGACGGTCTGCAATTTCCCAGTTATCTCTTTTTTTTCTTTTTCATCCCATTGCTGATCAAAAGATTTAATGAAAATGCTAAATTAAATTGAAACATTGTAACATTTAATAAAAAGGTTTGTCGGTTCCAAATGCCCATTTTTGGTCTGATACATTATTCTGTATTACAATATCCATTGATTCCTAAGCTGTAAAGGAAATATTTTTATACAAATTTGAAACCATGATCACATTTTCTAATTCAGTTTTCTGGCACACTGCTTTCTTTTTTTACAACTCACCACCACTAACTGCCAATCAGTGAAATGACATTAATGTCCGTGTTCTGCTAGCATTTTATACCCTTTCTATACCCACAGTCTTCCAGTACTCAAATACTTATTTAATAAACAATGCAGCATTCCAATGTGTTTGCCTGTTCTTGGCATTTTGCTCAGTCATTATCATAGCTGGCAGAGTGCAGGTTTGCATCACTGATCAGCCTGCCAGTCACAGAGCTAAGAAGAGAGGACAGAAGGTTGACAACCTTGGACAGTGTTGACGCAGAGACATCGCTCTGATATGTCCGTAAGATCAACAGTGACAAGGCCTGGGCCCAAAACGTCCTCTGCTGATTATGGCAAAGAGGAGAAAGTGTGAGATAAGGCACAGCTGAGCAAAGCAAGGCCTTGCCTTGGGAGACCAGTTTCTGATGCAGCAGCAATTCAGACTGTGTCTACAGTAAATCACAATTCAAAGGCAGTTGCACAACTGGATTATATTAAGTACAGCAACACTGGTCTGAACATAAACTGCATTTTTATTACACAGCTTTTCCAGGACATTTAAGGGACATAAATGAAGCTAGTCACAGCCTGACATGAAGCAGCTCAAAGCACAGCATAATCATGTCAAGGTCAATGGTATAACAAACTATACCCATTGTAAACAATGCTGTATAGCACAATTCATATAAATCTTCATATATTTACATCATGCCATCTAGCCCTGTAGGGCCAAAGCACAGAGCATTAAAATAGGGTTTTTAAATTTAAGTAACAAAAACCTAGATTAACATGTTGTTTTCCTTGAGTATCTTCTACGAAGCATGATCTTGCATCTACATTTCAACAGTTAGATCTGGTAATTTCATAACTTCCTGTATGACAAAACATAATTACTTCTCTGTAATCTTCATGTCTGAGTGTGTTTGTGACTAGTCACACCACAAAACGATAATATCAGGACAGATGGCTTCTGAGCCAATCTGATGAGTGTTCTGTCCACTTGAGAATTTCACACATTTGAGAGTGTGAGAGAAACAAAGAGCCAAAGAGAGGCAGACTGTAAACTAAAACAGTGCACAACTGCAGAAGCAAGAGACGTTTCAGCCCAAACCAATCAAAGATTTTGGAGGTTATGTCTATTGGTACAATTTTGTACAATAAATACATGTTTTACATCCACTGTTCTATATGTGACCAAGAGTAAAAGACAAATCGTGTACAGTAGCTGTTAATTCTACAGTTGAAAAACAGACATTACTGACTACATCACCATTTCCTCTTTTGTAATAGGTCAGTTAAACTATGATCAAGAGCCTTATGGAAGCTCGATGGAATTGTGACCGTTTCCTTTTCTGTATCCGCTGTAATTTGATATTGAGCTCTATTTTAAAGTGATCAGGCTTTCAAAGAAACTATAGGCTAGTTATGATGATGTGAAATGAGCAGGTATCTTGGACACCCCACTTCTTGAAATAAGCTTTGAGATTTAGAAGGAAGATCTAGAAGCTGTAATGTATGTTTCTGAGGAAATCCATGTGAGCCAATCATTTTGGTCAAGATCATCTACACCCAGGACAGAAAACATAAATTAAAATGATAGGTTTCTACCACAGTTTGCTTCAGCAATGATTCTCTGCTCTGCGATTCTACATCTGTGTTGTGCTTTGTGTTTCTGGGAGTGGTGATGAGAGAGGTGGAGAAAGAATGTCTGTTATTTTAGGAGTGTTGCTACTGAGGTCCAGTTTACTCGCTGGGTGTCCATCCCTGAATATGTATGTGTGTTTATCTGTGTCTTAGGTTACACCTTGGCAATGAACCATGCTGTGGAAACATAGAGTAGTGCCAAGGGACACATACACACACACACTCATAATCTACCGACACAAGCAGGAGGCCCCACAGAGCATGCTCTCTCACACATACTGTACATGTGAATACTTTAGAAGCACTTGGCAAACAACCACCACAATCTGTCAATCTGCAGCCCGACACCAAAAGATCAAAAACAGCACAGAGCACAGTATCTCCACAGCTGTAACCAAACTACTGACACTACCAGTGACACAAGTCTCTGCTTTTCTGAAACACATGTTGCTTTATAAAAAACCTTCCCCACCCTTTCTCAGTCAGGTCAGGTGCTTTATCATGACCTTGATGTCCGTTGTCACTACCAATGCATCTAAATCAGCTGAGGAGTGACTGTCCAAGCTTATCGCTGCTGAGCAGAAAGCTATGTGTGCATGTGATGAGAGGACCAATGATGCAGGTAGACAAGCCCAGCTGTCTCATCTGAAGGCCCTGGCTTGGTCCCACTCACAAAATGAAACACCTATGTCAGCTCAATGGCTGCAGGCTGTGGTCAGCAGTAAAGGCTTTTCTCATTGAATGTGCCGATTTAAGTACATTAATCCAAATCGAATATGCCTGGAACTGGGGGGAAAGCTCAAAGAGGCAGAAAGAGTGAGGGCATAGAAAGGGGGATGTAAATAAAGGCACGTAAAAGGCAAGTAAAAACAGGAAAACTCGAAAAATGAGAGTAAGGGTTACTTTGAGAAAAATGCAAAAAAAATCAATTTGAAGAGATGAATAATGATGGAAGGATGGGAAAATGGGCAAAAGATGCTTAAGGACCTACGAGAAATGTTTGGCTCCCTGAAAACAAATTCCTGTGATTTGGCAGCTTTCCACACAGTGACAGTATATTTTCTTTCATAGATTTAGTGACAAGAATGTACAGAAAGACAATGAAAGGTAAAAAGAGTATTGTAAATAACTTAACATTCCCCAGACTTCTTAGTCAACAGATTAGGGTTTCACTCACAGGTGCTGGCTTTCGACTGAAGCTGTGCACTAAAGGACAAAAGAAGGCTTATAAAGAAACACTGCGTTGAAAAGAGGTCAGCCGGTCTAGAGGGAAAGCTTTGGATAAATATTCATTGTGCATGTTTTGACAGATGTACACAATATTGACACTGAGATCAAGGCTTTTTTCATTAATTTTTATTTAATTTATTTTGGTATATAGTGTGAAAATGCCTTTTCTTTCCAGTATTCTTGGTGTCAATGAAGCACAGCTGCAAAATCGGTTGTTCTTGGAGATCCCTGAGCCATCATTTGATTTGACGTAGTTGAGAGTAAGTTTAGTTGCTGTGGTGCACAATGTCACAATTTCTTTTTTATTGTATTGCAAACTACATTTCAAATTGCAGAAAAGAAATGGCAATTCAAAGTAAATGCAGAGGATGTTATAGACAAGGATTTTTTACAGAAGACATGTTTTCGGCTGATTTGGATATTCAACGGCATTTAGCCGAAAGAAGATACGGCCGGCCACTCCCACACCTGAGCTACTGACAGCAAACGGCGGTGGTGCCTATGCTCAAAAACCCTCCGATACCAACAGAAAGAAAATCATTCTGCTGCAATGAATGTCATTGCGGGCAGTCTCTGCTGGATGCTGTCACCGATAACACTGAGACTTGATAAATGAAAAGACCAACCAAGACCAGCAAGGCAATTTTTGTCACAAAGTATTGCTAATTAAATGGTCTTCATCAGAAGAAGAAATGAGAGCTGCCACTGAGCCGCTGAGAGCTTGATGTAGCAGTCACTGCATGCACACAATGAATCATGGTACAAGTAAGCACAGTCGTCAGGGCTCCACAAGCTGGAGAAATCTGCTTCCTCGGTTAATAGAGCACGGACTGAGGAATTTATTGCATCAGTGGACTACATTTACCATGAACGCTGATTAGACATTCACAAATGGTGCCACATTGTCTCTTCATGGGCAATACAACAACAGATTCCAGAGTGAAACATTGCCACAATAAAACTGTATAGGGATGGCACTCCCAAAAAGACAAAAATATTTCAGACACAGGAAGCCACTTGTATGCAAAGGATGCAAGTATGTGCAGGGAGGCACACAGAAGTGCCATATTGCTAAACTCAAAGTCTGACCACTGCAATGACAACAGGTTACCTTTAAAAAGGCTCTCAGTACTTCTGGGTTATTACGAAGACAGCTTCTATCGTTGATGTGAATAAGACCTATGCCACAAATGAGAAACACAGGGAAAATCTAGATAAGACTGTGTGTGTAAGCCTGCATGCACAAGAACAACAAACAGAGAAAGCAGATGAGAGCTGGTAGACACACCAGAGCTTTCCTCTGGGGACAGAGTTCATTGGGCATTCCAGAAAGAGAACAGATCCAGTACTGACCTCAGCTGACCTGCTGCAGCCTGGGAGAGTACAACTCTCACTAAACAAAAGCTTAGAACTATGGTACTAAACTTTAAACACATCTCAGGTTTGCTGTAGCAGGGATTCATGTTTTTTTTCATGGTTTAATATCTCTGTTTACCTACATGGTTAATAATCGGCATATGGTCAAATAAAAAAGGATATAGTCAAGTAAGTGTACCCCAAGCTACAGAATGAGAACACAAGATGGCATACATAATGTGACTCATTTCAAAGGTTTCATATTTTGACTGAGATGTAACTGCAGAATAAACTGTGCATAGTGTGCTGCTAATAATGATATATTTGTCATGTTTATGCTATGTTGTTAACTCTACTAATAGTTTGTATACACATGTTCAAGTGATGAACTACAAAATTGGATACTCCAAAGATGTATGTAGTATTTCACTGAGCAAAAACATTACTCAGTTTTTTCAATGAGCATTTCTGTACTAACGAGCATTAAAAAGTAGCAAAGAGTGGAGTTTTCCTTAACTCAAAAAAAGAATATCTTACAAAATCACTTTGAAACACTCATAATTTTAAGCAATGACAAACGTAAAACAAATCAAATACAATAAAATAGATGACCCTATTAACTTCTCATGGAGTTTTTTCCCAACCATGCTGACACTGGTTAAACATCAGCCGGGTGTTTAACCAGGCCAACTTTAAAGGAAATTATAAAGGTTGAACCTCTCCATATCCTAACCTGTCTTTTACTGGGTCAAGGAAGGTAAATCAGTAAACCTTTCAGTAGTCTAAGGCTGTGTTCACATGAGATCAGGCAATGTGGTTTTCCACAGCAGACAGTTACCCCTCAAAGTAGGCTGGATTCTTAGCTGATCCATCACAGTCACGTCATGTGAAACTGTTGTGGCATTATCTTTAACATGAAGATCTCACTCGATCCTTTTATTGGCAAAGATTAAAAGGAACATCTGTTCTTCATCAGCTGGCCATGTCATGGATTTGTGAGCTGCTATTTTTTCCAAATCTACAGAGTGATTTTTTTAAAAATGCATTCGCTACTGATGATAGCTTAGCTATTTAAAAAGGTTAGGTTTGTACAGAATGAGCCATGTCATGCAAGTGGCAATTCTAGTGACAATCTTTGATGGATCAGTTGTCTGCAGGGTCTCAACTACACCTTTAGTATCAGTTTAGCTTGCTCAGAACCTCGCCCGAGGGGATAACGTAAAAAGTATGGTACTATATAAATCTTCTCCCAAAGGAAAACCAAAGAACAGTTCCAAGCAACTTGGGTCAAGTTGAGTTAAGCCGTACCATGCAGTGGAAATGCAGCATGAGTCTAAACTTAGCCAGAGACTCACAAGTGAGCTGGCTTTCTATGCACGGCAAGCACTATGTGTGTGGGGCTAAATATCATTGAGGCAAAGAAAACCACCCACAAGCCAGAGATGAGATACGCCTAGAGACCAGCAGAGACACAAAGAATGACTGGTAGATGAACAGGTATACAGGCAGAGAGACAGGGAGACAACAGTGATGGCAGGCTAGGAATGAGACAGGCATGCAGGCAAATGTTAACAGTGAAACAAGCAGCAGCTGAGCCAGTGTATTCAGCCAGTCTGTATCACTCCAACTGCATTCCTGGCCTGTCTGTCTCCTGTGTAATGCTGCCTCTATGCACATTCCTGGGCTTCCAGGGGGCTGGGGACAGTCAATGCATTAGTGAGGCTTCCACTGCATCATGAACAGACACAGAGCAACCTCCTGGCAGGCAGGCTGAACAGCTATTGACTGATGTGGGATGAAAGTCAAACAGTGTCCCTCCCGTTTCACTAAAGTGTAGTGCAAGCTGAAAACTAGGGGTGTGGTCAGTGGCTGTATTTAAATGGCAGGCTTAACCTTGTACTTGCATGTTCGGAGAAGACATTCAAAACATATCAGTGAAATCTACCTCTGTTGCAGGTAGTAAAGACTAAACACAGTATTATAGGTTAAAAAAGAAAGGAACATAGGCATGCATTGTGTTTCAAATGTGAAAGCAGCAAAATGTAATTCGATTCTTAAAAAAATAGACTAGATTAGATTAATTTATGATCTGATAGCACAGTGCTGGGCTTGGTTGACTTTTTACTTTCAGAGGCTGTAGCGGGCTGATTTTAAAGCTACAGTGAAGATACTGGCATCATATGAAAGGAATTCCGTACCAGCCATGTCATCTTTTCGGAAAGGATGAACATGAACATGAGTTCATGCCCACGAGCCCCCCATTCACAGACATGCTGACCTTGTGCTAATCCAATGCAGTTTTAGACAAAAAAAGATTTTGCTCATGCAGTACAAGTGTAATTTTCACCTACTACTGGACTATTTCTGCATAATGAGGTCCTTAAACAGCAATATCCATGCAGGATGATGACTATGTTCTGAAACTTGACCTCATTGTATAAAGTTACCTGTTGTGACCTCTATAGTAATCACAGAAAAATTTAATTCTTGTAGAAATATACAAAACAACAAAAATTTCTGATACAAGATTTCAGCATGTTACTCGAGATCTCGGTTTCTTAATGTGGTATTTTGGAGCGATTTATGACCATTCTTATCACTTTTCAACAGGTGAAAACACATTAAATTTAGCAATGATTCTGTGAGGCAGATTGCTCTGTACAGAGCTGACACCTGCCGGACCACCCACCTATTCTCATCCCAGGTTCTCTGAAATTCTGTATGCCGCTGTTGCCTGTAAAAGGCACTGTTCAGTGGCATGGAAGTCCCGGGGACCAGTGGTAGACAAACAACATACATTTTAGTATAACAAAAATCGATCCAAATTCACAAATATGCAAGATATTACTTCTTGTTATCTTGTTTTACAGCATCTTCTATCACTAGTTAACAGGGAAACCAGATGCCTTTTTACACCAGAAATACAAAGGCCTAAAAGAGCATTTTATCAATTAATATGAAAATGTGGTATGGAATTTTGTGCATGTTAAATGTAAGATCATTCTGAGACCAGCTAGAAGCTGGTGGACACACTTCAAGTGTTTGACTGGCCTGGTGAAGTTAGCCCTTCTAGCTACTGCAGTGTTATCAGGTTGGCTCAAAACAACATTTAGCCAGAAAAGAATACTAAAACCAAAATGTCAGCACTAAGAGGACCAGGCCAAAATTTTGTCAACCCTCTCAAGAAAATAACCAAGAGACCGATTTCTATGCAACTACATGACTGTGGCTTTAATAGAGATTCTGAGCTTATGGATTACCTGCAAACATCTCTGATGGTGGTTGCTGAGCTTGTACCTAGCAGCTAATGTTGCTAATGCCACCACAAACTAGCCTACAAATATAGCAACAGTGGATACAGAGCAACAGTGAAACCTGAGGAGGAACCGATAGGTGGACCTTCCGAAAACAATGCCATGGGTCGGGATGGCGTGATCAGCGATAACCTGCCATGAGAGCAGTGCAGGGCAGCAGCAAATGCACACAGGGACTCACATGCAAGCATGGTTCAAACAGCTACCACAACAATTTGTTATTTGTTGTCAACAAAAAACAGAGAAGCTTGGATTAAAACACACACAGAGGGATCATAACTTAATTCCCTGGTCAGGACAACCTTATTCCACTACATCTTTTCATGGTACTGAGTTACTGTTCTAAATAGGGTTGTCGGAATTTTAATTCTGAATTGAAAATCAACCGACATGAGCTTTCCATTTCAATTATCGGAATCAAAAGCATGATCGAATGAAAGTATGACCGCATGGCTTTGGTGTAATACATTACACAAAAAATTTAGCAGTTCTATTATACCTGATACCATGTATCCAATCCTTTTAAAGAAGCCTTTGAAAACATGAATGCTTTCTGGCATGAAACCAATGATCTGTTAATCTTTATTCAAGATGTACAAATGCTTGACCTCTGTGTTTGGTGAAATATAGTAGGTAATTCGCGGTAGAATTTTTACTTGACAAATTAAGATATGGCAGACTCGCAAGAGATTACGTTTACAGACTACTTCCACAATTATCAGAACTTACTAGAGGTCCCCAGGCCTGATAACCGATATCGTTTTTTTTAGGTGGCTAAAATATGTTTTGTTCCTGCCCCGAAAACAACAGTAGTTTGCTACGCTTCTGTGCTTGTCTTGCCTGCTTCTCCCATCTGCAGAGGTGCCAACAGACATGCTGACCGCCACTGTAGGTTATACACCGACGACAGATAAGTACCTCATACAGTTCAAAAACTCTGAACTATCCCTTTAAACATGGTGCAAAGAACCACAGCAACATTATGAACAGGGAAGGCATTGTTGAATGTACAAAGAGAGGCAAGGCAGGCTGACAGGGAGAAGAACAGTTAAAGTTTCCAACCCCAACAAAGCCAGTACAGTCTCCAGCTGCCCCCCTCCTCCCAGACTTCCCCTCTTTCCTCCCACACTTCACTCAAGTAGGGAGGTGATGAGGTAAGCATCCTGGCATTTCAGCTCAGCTGAAAGAGCAAAACGCTCGGGGAGAGGGTGTGAAATAAAAAGGAATGAACTGGTAATGGGATTTTGTGATGTATTTCCTGTGGCAATGCTATAGAAAGAGCCAAAAACAAAATGTAAGAAGATACTATAAACCAACAGAGATTTGTCAAATGGTAGAGTTTTACTGGCTAATGCATTGTGTATCCTCCCTTTAAAAAAAACCCTACTTAGTTACTCACCATCACTCCTGCCTTTTGCTTACACAGGTCTCCTGAAGGAGCTTTGTTTGTTCAGCCTCAAAGGTAACATTTACACTGATTTTACAGTGTGATACACGCATTGAACATCCTTTAAGGGCCATGTGAGTGAATGACATTTAGTATGAGCATCGCGTTTAACACCTGTTTCAAGGCGTTCAACAGGGTAAAAAAGACCAGTCATTCACAATCTGAAGAATTCAAAACCTCTAACTCACACTTTAAAGAGACAGTAACAAACAAGATGTTCACAATGGTGCGTAAATCAGAGAAACATCTGAGCTAGAGAGAGGTACAAATCTCGCTGATAATCAGTACAGGGAAAAGCCATCTCTTAGCCCACCACAACCATTCTGTGAATGCTCTCCCACCTTTAATCTATTGTGCCTTTCCATGCTCAAACTAGGCATGCACCGATTGTCAAATTCTGGATAAGATACAGACATTTAAAATAATAATAGCAGATGCCATAGTCCATCGGCATCAGAGTTTGGTGTAATTTTTTTTTATCTTTCAAAACGAATAAGCAGAAGTGTATGAGTGTATTAAACAATGTGTTTAGTGTAAGCTGCTAACCAGGGGTGTTAACAATTAAGTTTTTAACCGTTAAGTGACAATAAGCATTTTTGGCATGGTAAAACAAAAATAGGCTACTTTGTTGCTACAGCTGCTGAAGTGGCCACTGATGATGATGAAGCCCTGTTGCGGCTGGCACTACTGGGGGAGATGATGAGAAAGAGGTGTCGGCTGCCCAGGCCAGAGTCGGAAAAGGCGCCAGGTCAATGCCATGATAATGCTACTTGGAGATGACTACAGCGCCGGCAACAACCAAGTCATACACGGGAGATCTGAGCTATCAGTAAGCCTCCCAGGTTTTTCCTGGCTTTGTGACGGATTCTGGTGTCTGTGAACTGTTATTTTTTTAAAGGGTCGTTATGTCATTAAGGAGGGTCAGTTATTGGTCATGACAGAAATTTGAAATCCCCATCCAACATTTGGCATGTCTGGCCGATGAGCTTAACACGCACAGTAGTAAAACACTGTATTTTGAGATGTCGCAAATTAATACTAAGGCTCAGTATTCAGCCCATTTAATGGATCAGTATTGGATAATCAATTAAAGCTGATCAAAATCCAATCCTTTCTTTCCTGTACCCTATTGTGTTTTACCCACCTCAGTCTGCTAGTGCTCTCCTTAAAGAGAGCTGGCTCTGTAGTGCAAACATTCCACTGCATTTGTGTGTGAAAATGTATGATAAACCGTGAATGTGAAACATTATTTGTGCACACCTTGAGTTGCTGGGTATAGAGTTTGGCAAACTGCATGGAATCATGAAGCAACAATGCTCACCACATTTAAAATACTACATACGGATCGCTTGAGCCGGTCAAAATGACAAATGCTATCATCTCGGTTAGGGGGTTTGGCAAAAACAGTGGTATTTGATGACCTGGAAACGGGGTTGACACTTATCATTGTGAACTGGATTAGTTTTGTGCTAAAATGGAGCTTAACAGGCATAGCAACATAACTAATGAAGACAGGGCTAAACAAACAGCCCACTGCAAATTAAAATGAGCAGCAAATGAAAGCTCATTTCAAAAGCCTTCTGCAGCACCAAATGCTGGCAAATCACAAAACAGCGTCACTGAGAACTTTTCTATTGCAGTTCAGATGGCATACTTTTTGGGAGGAGTTGAGAGATGACTTACAGTTTGTAGCTTGAGTTGACCTATGGATTGACAGGTGACAGACTACCAGTCACCCCAGGACTTTGCCTCACCGATCAACAGCCATTCTACATCAAGTCATCAAAACCTTTTATATGCATTTAAGCACATAATCCAAGATCCATAAATGCATGTCATATTCAGTGACAGGACCCTGACGTGGCCAGGCCACCACAACCTTGCCTTACAGCTGTGTTTACCATAGAGCAAGAGAAGGAGGTCACAGGTGTCCTGATAACACAGAGAAAACAGCACAGGTCACCATGCTGGGATAATGACCTTTCCTTGGAAGAGCCAATAGGTCTGGACAACATGCTGCTTAGCACAGGGAGGCCTCGGACACCCAAACATTGATGACTCTGGAGGGATCCCTCTAACACTAATAAAACACAATGTGGTCAAATCAGAAAAGTGTTGTGTTGAGTAGTCTCCATCAGAAATCTGTTGTGCTGAGCAACAGTCAGGTCAAACTGACTGGGATTCCACTCCCTGAACTCACAGACCTGCAGTAGGTATACAATAGATGCTGTGTGGACTAAATAGACCACCATGACACAATTCCACTGTAGTCAATCAAGACGATTGAAGATAGATTGTATACATAAATTAAAAGTTGTGGCGACCATTTTCTAAACATTCATTCCCTCATTTAGGATATAATAGACAAATAAACAGCTTCACCAAGTCTGTCATGATAATTACAATTACAACTTAACTCATCAAAGTTACCAAGGTCATGCAAATATATTGTATGATATTGCCTGTTTTTTAGCCAACATGATTCCATAAACAGCTGAATTTTCCTGACCATTATAGGACTTGAGTGCAGCGCCTAAGCAGTCTTTTTTACAGTGCCTAATATGAATTCACACAATTATGTTTTTTGCTCTTGGAAAGGGTGTACTTGCAGTGGTAAGCTATTATATTTTTTATTCATATCAGTGACATTAAATTGTCTGGAAATGAAACAATACATCTGCCAACAAAATGCGGTTATGGTGACAGGCGTACACTTCCTCAAACTCGGTCCAAAACTCAAGAGAGCTAACCAAATATAATGAATAAAGTAAGCCTCTTTCCACCACATAGCAATGTAAACAATGTACAATGTGTAATAGAGGGGCAGCAGATTGTAAAAGTGAATCAGTGGAATGACAGCAAGTTCAAAGTATGTGGAGAAAGCACGTCAAACAAGCTTAAAATATACTATTATCGACTACCAATTCATATTTTTATTGCAAATAACATGTCATGTCTTCATTACTTTAAGGCAGCATCATATTTGCATTTTGGGTACCTTTTAATCTAAACTGAGTGCTGTTCTCCATACGTCTATTACACTTTAATTCACTGTGGGACAGACACAACATCACAAAACTCTCACACAAAATCACAACTTTTTCTCTGGCTGCTTTCAGTTTATCTTGTCATGGCACTCAGTAAACCAGCCCTGTTGCCTAAGTTGAACATTCTGCTTCAGTACTTGACGTGGGTTAGAAACAACTCAACGTCCTTAATTGACTACATAACTCAGTCTAGCAATCATATATTAGTAGCAGCTTTAATGATTGAAAAAGTAATGACGATGCCAACAGTTGGCGATACGTTTTGTAATGGTCATCGTCTTCTATATATTACATTGATAGCTAGGCTAGCTAGATAGTTCATTGTGTTTAATGTCAGTTTACGTCACCTCACAAATTATCACCATCTGGTACACGTGTCCAGACAGAAAATGGGGCACATGACGTTAGCAAAATATAGCTACGAACCACTAGAAATGTCTCATCTTGCCTAACTGACGATAACCAGAATGCCAGCAAGCTAACTAACGTTACCAAATACAGCGAGCGTTAGCAGCTGGCTAGCAAGGATAGCTAGAAAGGATGATAACATACCGTCTGTTGCCAGTGACAATTGTTCCGCAGACAGTAACAAAGACGAAAGGAAACGTTCAGCCTTCCAAAAACAGTCTCAAGTTAATCAGTGGCCCCAGTGCAGTGCTGTGAATTACTTCCCCACTGCTACTAGCACTTATTTTCTTCTGTCTTCGGTCCCACCTATCCGTTTCGTTTCGAACGACAACAGCTCCTACAGAGCTCCCTCTGTTGTTCACTGTTCTCGTTCTAACTCACAAATTCAAATCGCATCGCGAGATTTTGACTAAAGGTTCATGGGCCTAAAATGGTCCATGATGTTGTCTCACATTACACTGGTTGAATCTGCAACCATACTTTGGCTTCTGTAACATTTTGACGAGATAGATAATATGTCATCTTTCAGATTACTGCAGCTAATAATAATGATAATAAAAATAAAATCATAAAGTGGTTAAAAAGTCACCCCTCATAAATATCCTAAAAGATCAAAGTGAGGTGATTCAAAAAGTATGAAGTTAAGCAAACCTTTTTTTTTATTTTCAATTTGCTTCATTGGGAAGATATTCAAACATTACATGTTAGATTTTGTTGATGGACTGGCAGACAGAGCAGCACCAGACAGACAAATCTAATCCAAGCTACAGAGGATTACACGAAGCTCGTGTTTATAATAATTCAAAGAGACTCAAGAGGAGGTGATGAATGAGCTGGTGGATTTTTACAGCTCTGTTTATTAGAGCCACTCAAATATTCACAGACAGGCCAAAAACAGTGTTTACTTGTAGCAATGACTCTTTGCATTCTAATCAGTGAGGAAAGCTGACCAAAACAGTAATAGACGGAGCCAGACTGGAGAAATCATGTGATAGCAGGAATCTAGGGTAAGCTGATGATTCTTTTCCAAATAGGTGCAGGTCGGAGTGTACACACACACACACACATACTGTAGTCACCAAAATGTGGATGTTCACATTTCCAAATCTGACAATGAACCTAGCAATCAGGCTACACAGGAGCTGCATCCACATCAGCATACCTTAAATAAAAAGGCCTGTGAACCAGCACAGAGGTGCCCCTGAGAACACAGGCAGAATACAGCAATGATGGGACTTTATATGAACGTATAAAACTGGAGATGAAAGATATTTACCCACAATTATCCGTTTGCAAACCATAAACAGATATGAACAAACACCATGAGTCAAAGCTGGATAATCCTATGAAATCCTGGTGGAAAGTTGTTTTTGGTAAGCCATGTACTATATCAGGTTGTGATATTTGTTCACAGTCAGGTCCAGCTTAAAGAAAGGCTGATCCTAAGCCTGGGGGTGTTTGTGCTGGAGGAGTCTGCAGCGAGCACCTGTAAAGTTGGACATGGTGGTAATATATTAAATTGGGTGCTTGTCCAATAATACAGAGAAGCTGGTACAGTCAGCATCTGCGATGAAAGTACACATTTCTAATGATCAAAAGTTATTTTTCCCCACTATCATATACAAATGCTCATCCTATTGACACATTCATACATTGCATTCACACAAAGCATTGTTACCTGTTCTGAGAGATGAATTTTTACCACTATAAAACATGGTGTACCAATTTAAGTTGCGTAAAATTGACAGCCATAAATGTAAATAAAGATAAAACTTGCCAGTTAAAGGGTGCAGTTTCGCGGTTTTGGCAGTGCTTTCACACTGCACTATTCATAGCAAAATAATTCATTTCCTTAACAGAATAGGTATGGTTCACTTCCTTGGTTTTAAACAAAGTGTCACAAAAATCCGACCATCACTGTAGGACATATGGTGAAAGTTATACAAAATAGAAAAATAACTGATCCAGTCTTACAATGTTGTGAAAGTGGCTTTAGAAAACAGCCTTTAGCTGCTGCCACTAAGTCACTTATTTATGCAAAGCTGTCCTACTTCCTATGAATATTACATTTCAGTGTAGATCAGAACTGCAGTTCATGCTTTGGTGTGCAATTAATTTAAGGTGGTTGTTTCACATTTATGCATTATGGACGAGCACGTTGATTGCATCAAAACAAGTCTAGAGCTGTAAATTACAGATGAACAATAATGGTTTAAAGTACAGATGGTTAACTCAAACTAGGCACAAAACCAAAATGTCCAATGAAATGGATGATCTGCTTAGAATGAACAGTGACACCTAGTGAGGGACAACAGTACTTTGCTTCTTTATGAGATATGACCCCTACATGGACATTCACTTGTGACTGCAAACACCGATCCTCAGGAAAACATCGACCCAATAAATATTAATGTAATGACAGAAATAAAACAGAAACATGAATTTTGAATGAGAATTTATTACAGCCAGCAGTTTACAATACAAATCACCTTTCAAAATGCTCAGCTACCACCTTCCTGAACATGGCTGATATTCTGAGCACTGACACAGTAAAATGACATAAAACAGAGGAATGCATTCAAATTTATAATCTCAATTTTTTGGATTTTGCTATTTTTTTTTCAACAAATTTTTATTTATGATCAAGGTCTAGTTAAACCATCTCTAGACCTGGCAGATGTAATTGTTTTTATTCTTTTTTTAAGAAATAATTTATCATTTTGCGATGTTTTCAGAGTTTTAGGTTTTTCAATGTTTAATATTTTTTTCTCTTTTTCCATCGGTGAAGCAGGTTTCAAAACGCTCAATCTGTAAAACAAAAATAGATAGAGGTTACACTGCAGTACAGTGCTGTATCATGTCCTTTCATACAAGTTATTTTATTAATTATACCATAAGATCACCCCCCTCACACACCTACCTGCCTACCTTAGACACTGGGAACACCAGCAGGGGTGGTAGACTTCTGAGCAGCCTCTTTGGCCTGGTGTGCCTGAAGCACAGCAACAGCCTCATCCACCTAAAAACAACCAAACACTTGTGAACTAGTGCATATGAGCTTAACTGTATAACACGCTTCAGCATAAAGAAGTTAAGCCTTCTGAGGATGCAAAAACATAGAATAAAATGCCAACAATATATCATTAACTGACCTTAGAGCGCAGAGACTCAGGTGACTCAAGCATGTGCAGAAGTTCTGAGTTGTCGATCTCCAGCAGCATACCAGTGATCTTGCCTGCCAGGCTGGGGTGCATGTTCTGGATCAGGGGGAACAGACGCTCACCTAAAAGAAAGAACAGACAACTATTTTAAATGTATGCAACCAGATCTCAAATGTGTGAAATAATTTGGTCACTAGACTTCTATTGGTTTCCCACAACAGTTATGTTCATTTTAGTGGTTTGTAAACCTTTGAGCATATTATGTACTGACCCAGCATCTGCTTCTGTTCCTGAGGAGGGGCAGCAGCCAGCATGGAGGCAGTCAGGGGCTCTTGTCCTTGGACATGGACAGCAGGCTAAGGAGGAAAGAAGTCCAGGGGGTTAATACCTAACCAATTGTAAAAATCTGACTGCACAGCTACCATTGCTACTGAGAAATTACCACAAGCCATTTCTATACAGTATGAATTACAGACTGAAAGGTGATCTAATTAGGCTAATTGATATTTTTTGCTATCAAATCCAGGTTACTGTTCTTGCTAGGGGTAGCCACAAATTGATTAGTAGTCAACAATGCAATCTGAGAAACCTGATTTAACTGCCAATCTTAGTCTAATTATAGCAGTGAGAGAATATGTGGTTATGAAACAGGATCATTTCATTCAGCTTTAAAGAATTGCTTGGTTTCTCTGAAGTTCATCATAATGACTTCTTATATATCATCTTTTTAATAAAACTTAATATTTCATGTTCTTTAAATCAAAGTCCAGTGTATGTGAACAGAGAGCAATACAGGTCAAGAGTGTTCTTTGACTTAAAACAAAGAATATAGTCCTTAACTAATCATAGCACTCACATAATGCAACACAAGCATAGCACTTAACACTTTTGTGAACAATTCTGTTAAATTTAGCAGGGGGGGGCTACAGAAACAGTGGCTCTCTACTGTTGAACATCCCTTCCCTACATTGAGGGGGAATGAACTTAGGGCCAAAAAGTCCTATTTACAATCATAAAAAGCAAATGGGATAAGAAAGTGGAATCCATCGTTTTATGGAATCCACATAAAAAAAGCAGACTCCTTCATTCTGAAACAATGCAATTTCTAAGTGCCTTATACTGTGGCCATGAAAGTCAATGGAATACCAACCTGCTGCATGGTGACCTGTGGCTGAGAGGCCATGTGCTGCTGTGGGTTGCGCACACCGGCAGCATATTTGTACTGGGGCATGGCGCGCACTGGGGCAGCAGTGGCTGAAGCACTGGCAGGGCGTTGGCTGAGGGCCTGGGTCGCTGAAGGGAAGAAGGTGACAAAGGCACTTAATCAGAACTACATCAAGAATGATGAACATGCAGCGACAGAGGAACAAAATCTAGCAGGTTATGTGATCTGAAAGCTGGAATACTTACGCATCCGCTGGGAAGCCATCATGCGTGGGACCTGCGTGTTGGGGGTGGTGGTGGGACGGATGGTGTTGAAGGTCTGGGGCCTTGGAGCTGAAGGGCGCATGGCATTGGGCATGTTTTGGAAGTCTGAAGGAGGAAGAACCAGAGATCCACATTAAGAGCTCGTCACGGATAAAGTAGCAGCATCACCTTGCACTTCAATCAACATAATGGTCAAACTGTAGAAATAAATACATGGAATGAGAGATAAAGTTTTTCTACTTACGTTGAGGACGCACTCCTTGAGTGGCCCAACGGGGGCTGGGGCGGAGCTGGGCCAGCTGGTTGGCAGAGTAGTATGCAGCACGGTTCTGAGCCTGAGAGGAACAAAAACAGGTTTATCACAACATGGACATCTTATAGCCAAGGGTATTGAAACGTTATTGTCCTACTGTCCACATCACTACAATCAACGATCCAAATTACAAATGTATTGTATATATTACAGTACACTTTACCATACTTTGACCGAAAAGCATTATACAAAAGTAGTGATGTGGCAACAAAATAATCAAAAACGCTAAGTTGTATATCATGTATATAAATTAGCCAGAGGGGATGGGAGACTCACCTGAGGTATAGCCGCCATGAAATAGCCTGAGGGTGGGGCAGGCTGATATGGGTTGAGGACAGGGTTGGGCACAGCGCGGACTGTGGCCATCCTCTGCATATACTGGTTGGTCAGATGGGCCTGACGCTCCTCTTTGCGTTGTGCCAGGGCCACATACAGTGGCTTTGTTGCAACAATGCGGCCATTCATCTCCGTTACAGCTTTAGTGGCCTCCTCTGGGGACGAGAAGCACACAAACCCAAAGCCTTTGCTGCGGCCTCCCTCCATCATCACCTAAGGCAGAATAAACTCATTAGCATTTATACCGATATAATATTAGCCTGCTAAAGGCAATAAATGCATACAATTTCAATCTGTGATCAACTAGTAAAAAGGGGCACATTACAAATCAAGTCGTGACATCTATACCTTAGCACTTGTTATGGTTCCAAATGGAGAGAATTCTTTACGCAGGCGCTCATCATCCAGGCCGTCATCCAGGTTTTTCACATATAGATTGACACCCTGGTAAAAAGGACAATAAACAGATTTAATGTATTGTACAAACCTAAGTACATTTTTACAATTATTCTTTAGCTCAGGGTAAAACAAGGTGATATGATGTGTTGAATGAAATTGCTATGGCAGAGTAGGCCAACAAACCTGGTATCTGGTCATGCGATCCTGTTTCATCTGCTCAAATTTACGCTTGAGCTCATTCTGGCGCTCTCCTTTCTTCTGTGCACGGCCCACATACACTTGCCTGCCATTCAGTTCTTTGCCATTCATGTCATCGACAGCCTGCAAAGAAATATGCAATAGATCATTATCACTCAAAGTCATCAGCAGAAGCATAGGGACAAATAAGTTAACGTTCTTTTTCCAAAAATTAAGATACATATGATGGGCAATGTCCCTGAATAAAAAAAGCCAGAGGTTGATCCAACCTTTTGTGCATCTTCATGTCTCTCGAAGCTGACAAAGCCAAATCCTTTGGATTTACCACTCTCGTCAGTCATAACCCGGATACTGAGTGCAGGACCTGCAAAACATAAGAGCCCATGAATACATATTAAAATAAGCATTAGTTGCAGCCCTAGTTAGATCCTTTAAATGGTAACATCTTACCATATTTACCAAACAACTCCTTCAGCTTCTCGTCATCCATGTCCTCCCCAAAGTTCTTGATGTAAACATTGGTGAACTCTCTGGCACGTGCCCCAAGCTCAGCTTCCCTCTCTTTGCGCGACTTAAAGCGTCCAACAAATCTGTTGGTCAAATGACAAAGTATTGGATCAAACCACACAGAACATTCTCTAACTCTTGAATACCATATTTCAGTAACTTTTGCTTGAATATTAATGAACAACAAGGTTCTACCCAAAACTGTTAAAAAAAAAATCATTCTCTACTGTATTACTTTACTGAGCTTCCTTCAACAAAGAGTAGTTGACTGTCATCCACCACAAGTTGCAGTGTGGGACACAAGATTTTTGTACATCTCCAGTGTATTTAGATTTTAAACCAGTCATAATGGAAACCACTATTGGCACCATTCACCACAGGACAGTAATAACATAAATCTTAAAGTTGCATTTGAGATAATGGCTTGGATAACAAAAAACTCTGATGGTAACACAAGCTTTGGCAACAAGTGAACATGATACGCAGAGTGGACTGCAGGAAAGATGTGACGACAATCAATTTTAGTCTAGACACTGCATTCAGAAATCTTATGGCACCAAACTGCGTATTCAAATCTTCTGATAGTACTGCACAAAACAGTCAAAAAATGCAATGTTTCCTACTTATAATACTGTAAAATGGTTAAAACTTGGCCCAGTTCTCCAGAATGTTTGTAATTTTTCACTTAGTTGTATGGAAACAGAAAGTATGTTAGGCATGATTGGAGGTCGGTTTGTGGTCAAGATGCAGTTACACAAAAACTTTGATTAGAAATAAAATTCACATGTTAATCTGTCTCCTCCAAAATTTGCATTGATACAAGTGTAATTATAGTCATCCAACTTACACTTTTCTGTCATTGAGCAACATGCCATTCATTTTCTCAATGGCCCGCTCAGCAGCCTCGTGGGTCTCAAAGTGCACAAAGCCGTAACCCTTTGAGCCATTTTCATCACAAACCACCTTGGAAAGGGGAGATTAGAGCATGTCAAAACAATCCCAAACCCCATGCTTTTAAAAACACACACAATCAGCTTTAATCTGGTGCAGTCTTTAGTCATGCAACTAGTGGTCTGTATGTAAAGCAATCAAACACAAACCGAGATCAGCATAATTTATGCTGCCCCACCCACCTTGCAGGAAAGGATGTTTCCAAATGCAGAGAAGGTGTCATAGAGAGCTTTGTTATCAATTGACTTGTCCAGGTTCTTGATGAATATGTTGCCCACTCCACTCTTCCTCAGAGAGGGATCACGCTGGGACCACATGATGCGTAGGGGCCTGCCTTTGATCACATCAAAGTTCATGGTGTCCAGGGCTCGCTCAGCTGAAACACACAAAAACATTTTTTTTTACAACTTATTAGCGTGGTATGCATGGTTTGTATTTTCCCTACTGCAATAACTTCAGTACTTCCAATGGGCAAGTAAAATGACATATGCATGGCACCTTCCGCATTTACCATCATCTGAAATTACATCAAACTAATGTGCCAAATGACAACTTAATAGTGCCATCTTAAACAGAGATGCGGTTACATTGCATTTATAGTGCACAATCAAAATGGAGTCATGTGGTGCCACATCCCTCTTGTTAGCTTCAGTTGCTATACTATTTTATAGTAACATGAACGTACCATCAGCGGGCTGCTGGAAGTTGACATAGGCATAGCCGAGGGACCGGCGGGTGATCATATCTCTGCACACTCTGATGGACAGGATGGGCCCAGCCGGGCTGAATTTCTCGTACAGCATGGCCTCGGTAACGTCTGGATGCAGGTCCCCCACATAGAGGGAAGCCATTGGGTAGCTAGGCGCGCTGGGATTCATGTCAGACGACGCGTGTTCTCAGACAATACAACTGGAAGGGGATATTAGCTCGATTTTTGTTGACAATCGTCAGTCAATATAAGCCTCCTATATAAAGAGGTTCCCTTTCTCAGTCCCTTCAATAACTTAACAAAAATGTAGAGCGCAGACACATATACTAGCAACGTGGGCTAGTTAGCTTGATTAGCAAAATGTCGGCGCGTGGCCTAACCGATATGGCTCGCAGCCTTCACAATTTTGAATCTGTAGTCTGTCACAGTCACTTAGTAAGCTAAATTACCGGCAGTAAACGAAGCAATTACTATCATTTACAATGGTAAATAGAATGACAAAGTTCTTAATGATGAGAAATAAGTGGTTAACAGTGTAACTGGCTATCGTTAATCACCCACGCTTTCAACAATAACGCTAACAGCTTGGCTTGCTAGCGGTCTTCTCGTTTCCGTCTTTCGTTCTTTTTCGAAGGCAGCGTCTTCTTCGCGTTGCTTGGGTTGGCAAATGAAATCCTGCTTCACCGATTTTTTTTTTCTTATAAAAATATGTCTGCGTGTGCTCTCTAGCTTTTGGTTTGTTTCATAATAATAAAATGTGTGCCGAGACTAGCTCCGGAGCACACCCTACGCAGACGGATTACGGGAATGAAAGGAAGGTCGGTGGAGGTTGTTTCCCGATTCTAGTCGAAACCACGGCGCGTTCACCACTGAGGTTGACGTCACATATCTCGCGATATTTCACATGTGATTTAATTTCGAGCACCACAGATCATTATTAATCAGCTGTTGAATATCATCCCCAAGATTGTCTGTGGACATTTATTGACACTTGGTGTCTTCAGCACGTATTTTGGAACTATTTTGGCGTGTGCGAGTAGATTTAATACAAGGGGCACTCACTTCGGTTGAAATAAAAGTTGATTTTTTTTGTTTTGCAGCTACAAAGTCAGCTCTGACGAATATAACAAATCTCTTTAAGTCTGGACATGGACATTCCAAATGGTGTTACCTGCAAATGTGTGATCTGGGGTTATTCTAAGGAAAGCAACAGAGTTCGCTTGTAGAAATGTTGCAGGATTAGACCAACCCATATCGATGAAACTGTGTAATAAAACCAAATAAAACCGACCTTTTTCAATAACTGGATAACTTTTAATCTACACGAAGGCATCAAGGCCTATAACATAGTAAAAGTAAATGTCTTGTCACCATATCTAGCCCTTAATATTCAATACATTAATTGACAATAAAATGTCCGACCATTTTTCGTTTTGCAGTGCGTCTCCCCGCAACGGTCATGCGCATCTCGACGGGTAGGCAGCTCACTGCATACCCACATGGGGCTGCAAAGAGCACAATCTAAATGACAAAATGCTTTATCGACAGCATTGTTTTAATATACGTTTCTGAGGATTACGGGTCGGGGCTTGGAAAACACAATAGTCATTATTTGTCTGGGTACACATATTAATGCTCACA